>JAKTTW010000034.1:0-131797 GCA_030560525.1 Diutina catenulata
GGGGTGGGACACACGCGTTGTTTTGGTTTGGGGTTGTGTGCAGGGGAAGAGGGGTGGAGTGGAGGGGGGACGCGAATGAGTGGGGGAAGGGGAGAGGGTAGAGAAGAAGGAGGGGAGAGGGTAGAGGGGATGAGGTGAGAGGTGGGAGAGGAGGATATGGCGACGTATTGGAGTGGGGGAAGGGTGGAGTGGGGATAGAGGGGAGAAAGAGTGGAGAGGGGAGGATATGGGAGAAGAGAGGAGGACATGGGAGGAGAGAGGAGGACATGGCGACGAGCGAATGAGTGGGGAAGGGGACAGTGGAGGAAAGAGGAGGATAGGGTGAGGCAGCTGTTATGGTGGAAGTCGTGGGAATGGGGTTGGTTGTAGGTAGATGATTGGTAAGCATTAGCGTGGTGCTAGACAAGGGCTAATTAGACCTACAGTTATTGAAGACACCAGTCGAAAGGACTGATACTTTTGTTGGAATACGATGACAGTGCGGTAGCTTTTCACTGTTAGCGACGCCACATGTGATATTCAGTTAACTATACCCGCTTGCACTAAGAGAAATGTCACAAGGGCATTGACTATATAACCTGTTGCGACTCGACTTCGGGTCAGAAGCCAAAGGCCAAAGGCCCCGTTGGTGATTTTTTGTCGTTCTTAACCATGGTGGATTTGTATACCAAAACGCCTTATTTATCGTATAAACCTAACGGATCATTCAGTACTGGCTGAACCCATGGATCCGACATTCATACCCTACCGGTCGTGTTAGCACAAGATCAAGTAGCGACTGTTATAGCGTGAGTTGATAGATTAAGCTCATAGCCTATATTGGAGACTACCCATTGATTAAGTGAACAGTTAAAGAACACTGCTATAACTGACCGCGCTTAAGGCTAGCACACCTGCCAAGCAGGAAACTTACCCACTGGATGGAAACGTTTTCAGCACCTTTTCTAACCGGTTGGCTATATAGTTTTTCTTCCAATAGCTCCAGACGGTAGAGAATTACCTAAGCCAGTGTAACTCTCGAAGTCACCCGTAGATCTTAGTTTTACGTTTAACATTCCTTCAGTTCATTGAGTGTTACCTAGTGCTACCTAGTGTACTGTTTGTTTATTCTATGCTGGGATATAATTCATACGGGTCATGTTGTCACCGTTAGGGTTCTACACGGGAGTCATGTAGATGTACACCGTCGGGGTAACCGTCGCTGTGACAATAGTGAGGCACTGGCCGTTCTCAGTAGGCAGGGGTACGTGGACCGAGGTGCTGGCGGAGTAACTGGTGGGCACCCGCGAGCTCAGCACGCTCCGGCTGGTCACCATGGTGGTGGCCCCGTTAACCGTGGGGGACGCGGAGCCAGACGGGTAGGTCACGGTCAAGGTCACCAAGCCCCCGTGGGGGTTGGTGGTCACGTCCACTACCCCAGAAAACGCCGTGGGAAGCCCATCGTCGCCATGAGTCGTCCAAGTTTCTACCTCGTCCGGGCAATCGGGAAGCTCGGTGTGTTGGGGCAACGGCTGAACCTCCGGCAGCTTAGACGTCGCCATTGCATCGGGAATGCTGGTGACGTCCACGTAGCCCGTGGGGACCACCGGCTTGCCATTAGCGTCGGTCGTGGTCCCGGCTTCGTCGTCGCAGTCGAGCTCGTCAGTACCCTGGGGAGCAATGGGGAGAGCTGAAGAGGTGGTGGCCAACATCCCGTCAGCCCCGGTAGTGACGTCTACAATGCCAGCTAGCGTGGTGGGCGTACCGTCGGATCCGACGACCGTCCAGGTGTCGTAGTCGTCTGGACAGTCGGGAAGCTCCGTTGGCGAGGGGAGCCGTGACGGAACAGCAGACGAGGTGGTCAAGAGCTCCCCGCCCGGCCCGGTGGTGACATCCACCACGCCCGAGTTGACCGTTGGCTGGCCGTCAGCCCCCGTGGTCGTCCAGGTGTCGTACTCGTCAGGGCAATCCGGAAGCTCTGAGGGCACTGGAGCCCACGACGGAACAATAGACGAGGTGGCTTGCCACTGTTTGTCTGGGGTGTTCAGGTCCACAGCCCCTGGGTTGATGGTTGGCTGGGCAGTGGCTCCCGTGGTCGTCCAGGTGTCGTACTCGTCACACTCCCATTCGTCAGCGTCAAGCGAAAGGGACGATTCTCTTGAAAAGGACGATTCTTTTGAAATGGACGATTCTCCTGGAATTTCATGGGCACTCGCTGTCTCGGGCCATCCGTTAGTAGCATATGTCGTGGTCACCACGGGGTTTTCCGGTAAAAGAGTGGGGTGAATGTCTTCCTCGGAGCAGTCGAGGTCGTCGAGCCATGAGATAGACTCAATGGAAATCGGACTTGAAGACTTTGAGGTGGGAACGGGAAAAATATTGTCGGTGGTTGGAGCAAACCCGGTAAACGCCTCCTGTTTCTCCCCATCGTCCGAACACTCCAACTCGTCGTATTCAGCCGGAGTAGAAGCCGAGCTGTCGCTGAATACGGGCAGCTCGACGGAAGACGTAGCAGCTAAAAATCCACTCTCATTAGCGTCTTTGGTGGGCACCGCTATCTGCTCCGTATTTGGGCTTGAATCCCCATGGACGGTTGAAGCAACCTCCTCATCTTCACATTCAAGTTCTGGGTCAATTGTAGGAAATTGAGTTGCTTGTGTGGGATTCGGGTGCTTAACGTGCTCAATCTCGGACTGTGTGACGTATTGGGATTCCTCGAACTCCTCGGAGCAGTCAAACTCTGTGTCAGGGAAAGCATCATGTCCAGAGTCTGGCTGGGCGGGCTCACGAGCACAGGGTCGACAATGAGCTGCCAGGTTGGCTCCAGAAGGTACAGCACCCATATAGCGAAGCACATTGTTGGAAGGTGTAAACCTACCAAACGAAACAGAGTCTAATTTGAACTGGGTCTTATCGTAGCCCTTGCCAATGTTGAACTTTACCGAAATGAACCGCAAAAAGTCTGTGTAGATGGTCACAATCCCGGTGGACGCATTGTATTCCCAGTTTGTGATTCGTTTATCCGAACTCAACATGTTGCCATTGCCGTAACCTGCAACGACCAAGGCGTCTGACAGTTTGATCCCTCTCACACGAATAGCCGAACTAGGGGTGTCTAACGAGATTGTTTGCTTTACCTGCAACAACGGGTTCAGAATGTAAGCCACCCCTTTTTCCTGGACACGAATACATCCACTGCCACTTACCAGTGTCTGTTGCTCCCACAAGAAATTGTACAAACAAATTGCTCCATTGTTGTTAACATCAAGTCCTGATCGCCCCACGTATGCTCTCCCTAAACGCTGGGACCGTTGATAAATTGAAATCAAGCCGTTGTTGACCAACTGATTGGCACTGATTGCGACCTCAGGAGCCTGATTGGACTCCCCGCCTAGGAAGATCTCACCAGTATTGTGAATTTGACTTGCAACCACATCATAAAAAAATGCACTCGTTGACTGCACAGACTCAAATAAAATGACCCCTTGGTTAGTGATCGAACTAAGGATACCGCTGACTGATACCCGCAAGCCCCCCGTTCCACCTTCGGAGGAAACATAAAGACCTGCGTTATTTTCAATAGCGATCGATCCAAATAAAGTGGTGTAGCGATTGCGGAATATAGACCAAAAATTCCCATTTGTAATTCTCACATCTCCAATCCTCAAGGTTCCATAATCGCCGTCCTGTCGAGGATAGTCAATCACACTAATTGCTTGCACCCAACTGATGAAGGTTAATAAAATTGCAAGAAACTTCATTGAGTTCAATGGCTTCTTCCAGTGTATTTATTAGGTTTTATATCCGGATTTTGCAGCCACCAAAAAATACACTTGTGCATAAAGTTACGAGATCACTACGTAAAAATTTGAAAGAGATAATAGGAAAGCCTCGTAAACGGGGTCACAACAAGCACCTCAGAAGGGGTTGCAGAAAGCATTCACTCATATTGGGAGCTAGTATAGATCTCGTGGTCTGGAATTAAGATGATGTCTAATTGATGACATGCCTTAAAGGGGTTAGGCATGGTTGGCTAAACTCGCTTGTCCCTTATAGCCCCAAAAGGGGAATTTTTAATGTTGGGAGTTTAATTAAGCGTCATTTTGGTCCAAGGGGTCAAAACCGTTTTCTTCGGACTAAACTAGCTGCACCCTAAAACTACTTCCATACAAGCTGGCTTCGTAGATTTGGTAACGTAAGTATAGGTTCTCGGTTGACGGATTATTGAATTAAAACCATAATTATAGGCTATCGTTTGACCATTTAGATTATTTGCAATGAAATCTTTTATTCGAATCGACCTTACCTTACCAGATTACACATTGAGAATAACTTTCAATCCAAATGTGGAGTCAGAGAGCTAACCAGCAGGATTGCCGGTAATTTTATCATCTACTACCGGCAGTTTCTGACACAAAAGAAGCTCATTTGACCTTACGCTGTGAGTTCGGCTTCAAATCATGTCACGACATAATGTATGACGCAGCCTTTTTTTGTGAAGGCCTGTCGCGAATAAACCTAAAGGGGAACCTTACGTATCTGCACCTCGCGGAGTTCACTATCAATATCAGTATAGAGTCCTCCAAAATTCACTCAAAATTCTTGTTTTGAAATGCTCACCAACGCCGGTGGCATAAAGCAATATATTGAGACGGGTTACTCCTTAAAGAAAACCATGATAGAGGTAACCTTCTGACTAGTTGTGCATAAGTCTTTCGGATGTTGCCCTTTCGGGTAAGCACAAATTGTCGCTTATCGCTTCGAGCAGCCTTACAATGGGAAACCCTCACCTTTAAAATCAGTAAAACCTTTTTTTAAGTAGCCAGATATTATGCTTTGGTAGATTCGCTACGGACTTGGCAGATATTGACCATAACCCAAAATTCGTAAGAGAATTCCAGCGATTATACATTTCATGAGGCTGAACTCCTCTCGGCTGAGCACTTCAACGGTTTTACTTGCTGAAGTCTAACTTAGATTTTACGATGTCTCACACTAATAGTCTTATTCACCTAATAAAAATACAGAAAACAAAAATTAAATGGCTAAAGAAAAGCCACCGAACGAAATTAATTTAAGGAAAATTTAATCAGAAGAGCATTGTTGAAATCAAACCAACAATAAACCAAGCGATCATCTTACTGACAGCATTGGTAGATGCACCCGCCTCTATGGTAACGGACACAGAAGAATTGGCCATCATCATGGTGTCTGGTTGAGACCCAGCATCCAAAGACAGTGGCGCAGAAAAACCTGAAGATGTGACACTCACCATCGCAATACTCTCACCAGTCATCGAACCCCCGATTTCAGTCTGATCGACGTTATTGAGGTTATCGTCAATAACGTTCAATGGGACCATACCAAGAGTCAGCACACTCATAAACTCACCCTTGGAGGTCAACGTAGCAAACCCAAGGGGCATTGTGTACGTCAACGTTGCATCACCAATAGTCTGCTCAATAATTGCAGCCAGAGAGATGCACTGGATGCCTCCGTTCTCAGTGGTCCATGCAGTCACTGTCTTTTGGCCCTCAAAACTAGTGCTAGTAATCACATCACCATTTTCATTGGTAGTCAAAACCACCTGACACGTTTGGGTTACAGTGATTGTATCCTCCAATATTGTGGTGATGACGGTTGACAGAGTTTCGCATACGCGACACACCGGGGGCTCTTGAGTTTGGTCGGCTATAATTTCCAAGGTGGAAACAGTTTCAGAAATCTCCGTTGTCTTATGTTCTGCTTCATTCTCAAACAGTGACGGAAGAACACTCTCTGCCTCAACAGTGGTCCACACCACATCGGTACAGTCGACACAATCACTATACTGTTGTACCATTGAGGAGGCTAACGGAACCCCTTTGGTGTCGGTACTCGCATCAACAATGCCTGTCAACGTCATGGCATCCCCTTCAAAGTCATTCGTGGACCAAGTAATCGTCTTCGATGCGCTATCAATACTAGCTGAAGACGCTTGAGTCTCCACAGAGATAGAAGATGAACCATCAGAACCAATGGTCACAGTAACCACACCACTACCATTCAGCTGTTTTCCATTCACGACATTGGCAGTCCCGCTTGTTGCATACTTTGTGCAACCTTCGCAATCACCAGCGGTACGTGTAGACGTGGCTAGCGATCCGTCGGTGTCAGTGGTGACATTTACAACACCAGCAATAGTGAATTCCTCCCCTTCTGAATCCGTGGATGTCCATGTTGTGGTATAAATGGTACAGCCCGCACAATCGTCACCACCGAGAGTTGGCTGCAAAGTGGTTGGAGATCCTTCCGCATCTTTTGTCACTGAATCTAAAGCAGTTGCAGATACACCTTGTTCATTGACGATTGTCGAAATCATTTCTTGCTCCAAACAATCTGAACATTCAGAAATATTGAGATTTCCCGACAAGGTCGCCAAACTTCCAGTCAAGTCGATGCCAACAGAATTGAATACTTGGATATTCGAAGTGGCCAGCGTGATAGTACACAGGGTGTTGTCCAGGTTGTCGTAGACTGTAGTATGAATATCTCCTTCCAACTGGGAAGTGGACTCAACAATAGCAATGAGCTCATAGATATCGCCATCATCCAATACAGTCGTCACACGATCGGGATAGTGAGTGCATTCGAAACAATCATTCGTAGATGTGTACAACGACCCGTTAGAGTCAGTGGTCACATCAACAATACCCGTACCAGTGCTCACTTTACCGTCACCTGCGGTGGTCGTCCAAGTAGTGGTGTACTGAGTACACTCGAGACAGTCATTCGTAGTTGTGTACAACGACCCGTTGGAGTCGGTGGTCACATCAACAATACCCGTACCAGTGCTCACTTTACCGTCGCCAGCGGTGGTCGTCCAAGTAGTGGTGTACTGAGTGCACTCGAGACAGTCATTCGTAGTTGTGTACAACGACCCGTTAGAGTCGGTGGTCACATCAACAATACCCGTACCAGTGCTGGCCTGGCCATTCTTATCAGTCGTGGTCCACGTAGTGGTGTATTGAGTGCACTCGAGACAGCCATTCGTAGTTGTGTACAACGACCCGTTAGAGTCGGTGGTCACATCAACAATACCCGTACCAGTGCTCGCTTTACCGTCGCCAGCGGTGGTCGTCCAAGTAGTGGTGTACTGAGTGCACTCGAGACAGTCATTAGTCGTCGTATACAACGACCCGTTAGAGTCGGTGGTCACATCAACAATACCCGTACCAGTGCTCGCTTTACCGTCACCTGCGGTGGTCGTCCAAGTGGTAGTGTACTGAGTACACTCAAGGCAATCATTCGTAGTTGTGTACAACAACCCGTTAGAGTCGGTGGTCACATCAACAATACCCGTACCAGTGCTGGCCTGGCCATTCTTATCAGTCGTGGTCCATGTAGTGGTGCATTGAGTGCACTCGAGACAGTCATTAGTCGTCGTGTACAACGACCCGTTGGAGTCGGTGGTCACATCAACAATACCTGTACCAGTGCTGGCCTGGCCATTCTCATCCGTCGTGGTCCATGTAGTGGTGTATTGAGTGCACTCGAGACAGCCATTCGTAGTTGTGTACAACGACCCGTTAGAGTCGGTGGTCACATCAACAATACCCGTACCAGTGCTCGCTTTACCGTCGCCAGCGGTGGTCGTCCAAGTAGTGGTGTACTGAGTGCACTCGAGACAGTCATTAGTCGTCGTATACAACGACCCGTAAGAGTCGGTGGTCACATCAACAATACCTGTACCAGTGCTCGCTTTACCATCGCCTGCAGTCGTAGTCCAAGTGGTGGTATATTGAGTACACTCAAGACAATCATTCGTTGTTGTGTACAACGACCCGTTGGAGTCGGTGGTCACATCAACAATACCCGTACCAGTGCTCGCTTTACCGTCGCCAGCGGTGGTCGTCCAAGTAGTGGTGTACTGAGTGCACTCGAGACAGTCATTCGTAGTTGTGTACAACGACCCGTACGAGTCGGTGGTCACGGCAACGATGCCCGTACCAGTGCTCGCTTGGCCATTCTTATCCGTCGTGGTCCAAGTAGTGGTGTATTGAGTGCACTCGAGACAGTCATTCGTTGTTGTGTACAACGACCCGTAAGAGTCGGTGGTCACATCAACAATACCCGTACCAGTGCTCGCTTGGCCATTTTCATCCGTCGAAGTCCAAGTGGTGGTGTACTGAGTGCACTCTGGACAAAAGTTCGTTGACGTGTACAACGACCCGATAGAGTCGGTGGTTACAACCACAACTGCCGTTCCCGTTAATGCTTTATCATCGGGGCCCAAAGATGTCCAAATAGACAGATATCGTGTACAGAAAATACAATCGTCAGAAAGCAGTCCAGTTTCAATGGGTTGCGCATCGTAAGGAGTTGTACTAACATTGGCTGCTTTCAGAGTGGTAGGAGCAATATCAGAACTGTCCTTAAATGGATTGGGACCGGTGAATACTATAGTTGGGTACCATTCAGTGACTGTGCCTTCCAGACCCGAGATGTATATGGTTGCTGGCTCTTTATCCACAATCTCAGACTCGTCAGGAATTTTATCCCAACCAGGGTGGGCAGGTGGCAGAGGGCATGCTAAGCAGTGAGCGTTCAGATTGGCCCCTTCCGGCACAGGATAGTCATAATAAAGGATTCTGTCGATTTCTGGGAGCCAACCTCCGATTAATCCTCCGATTAATCCCCCACGTCTCTCAGTTCCAATAGTGAACTTGTCTCTATCATAGCCTAATCCGATGTTGAATTTGACCTTTTGAAGACCTAGGGGGTCGGCCGAGATAGTAAGAATACCCTTTTTTTCATCGTAGTCGTAGTACTGAATCTTACCATCAGTGGCTACGAAATTGCCATTGCCAAGTCCTGCAACTCGGAACGCATCAGCCACATTGATATCCGCAACACGAACACCTGCATTGGGCCCGTCTAAAGAAATGGTTTGCGAAATGGGCAGAAGCGTTTGTTTGATATGAACCACCGAATTTTCCCCGGCACGAATACACCCCTTACCGGTGACCTGAGACTCCTGCTCCCAGGTAAACTTACTCAAACACACTACGCCATCGTTCACCAAACCGTTTCCACTGCCACCCATTGTAAGAGTGCCTTCAGCTGTTGCATCTTGGAACACGGAAATGATCCCTTGGTTTCTCATCACTGAGGTACGGATACTGACTCTGGGTGCCTTCGATGATTTCCCGCCAAGGAAAACTTGACCCGTGTTATACCAAGTCGTCGAAGCTATGTCATAGTTGAAGCCAGAAGTTGAATTCACTGATCTGAACGATATAATCCCCTGGTTCACAAAATTATTGAGAAGGCCCGTAGCCAGAACTTGCAAACCAGGTGAGTTGGGTGGAGAAGCAACGTAAAACCCACCACCTGTGTCCACTTCGAGGGAGCCAAACAAGGTTGTTGACTTTGTTCGAAACATTGACCAAACGTGGCCAGCAGTTATTTCGACATTACCAAGCAGCAATGTGTTTGGCCTGCCCTCCAACCTATCGTAGTCTATGACAGTTTTGGCTTGAACAACACTAACGAAAACAAGTAAAAGTGATAGAACATTCATAATTCCTTAAAACCAAGTTCTCATCCGTAATTTATAGAGAATCTTCTCAAACTTTGTTGCAACCAGGCCCAAAATATTTTATAGCCTTGCATAAGGTTACGAGATCGCGAGCTCGTAGTTAAGATTGAAGATAAAATTATAATCAAGTATGCTCAAAACATTGAGACAAGATATAGTCCTTTTGTTGGTTTATTTGAGACCCTGAAGGACCAACTTTTTAACGTGAACGCTTGTTATTTATTGTAGCGTGCTCCGCTTGCATTACTCGCTATCCAGGGGGGGCTAGCTCAAGACGAGGACTTGCAAGGATTCGCGTTCAAAAGTCTCACAAATATTTTGAAGGTTGACCTCAAATGAATGTTTAAGGTCTTCTATCTCCGGCGTAGAGAGCTTTTGTAAGTAGCTCGCGTCTCCATTTGGACATGGAGATTCAGTTTAGTTCATACGGAAAACTACATAGGCAAATGATAATTACAGTGTAAATACACTACTATTTCTCCTAATTTGATAAAGTGACTTTTGAAGGTTTTGAAGAGACAACCGCGATTATTGCTTATATGTCGCTACGACTTCTTGAATTTACGACATTGCAGTGCTTGGCCAGAAGGAGCTACTGTCGTAGGAATGAGAGTTTGTTAGTGGCATTATTCTATCACTCCGAGAACATTATGGTATTGGAACTTTTTAATACCATTCAACTCGAATGCTTGTCCACCCTCATGAAACTTTTAATGCTTTACCGAAGTCACCCTTACATTTGCCAAATCAGCTCACGACATTCTGCAAGCTGCCCATCGCCGACATCAGGAAGATTCATTTTCCATGCTCGGACACAGTAATACTTTAAAGGGGAGTCTGAATTACGTATATTCTCACTGAATTTGTAGATCACTGTCTACTATGTAAACTCAGGATACGTCCATGTCTTGGTATAATGTGAGTTGCGGTACTTGCGGAAATGCGGGGTTAACAGTTATATTGTTTTGTGCAACTTTTCTGCGTTACTTCATGCATTAGCGACGTTAGATTTGCGTTGCACGTAAGCTAACGAAAGGGGGTCCTAAATTAAAGAAACACGGCAAGTTTCAAGTAATGGAACACCCTGCCTTAAGCCATGGAGTTTGTTTTAGCTATTACATGTTTGCCATACAAGAGCTTATTTTCTCGGTTCTCGGGTAGAGCAGCCTGTTCAGAAATTTCTCGGCCAAATCAAGTTCTAATGTGAAAAGGTTCACAGGCCAAAGTAATGTAAACATTTACTATTTCGCATTTAGTGTATCCATTCTCGGCACATAAATTTATGGACAAGGTAGGTATTTCAATTCTGCATAACTTACTGTTACCCTCATTGCATACCCCGAAAACGCCGTGAAAAGCCAAGTAAACATATGAGCAAGATTCATTCAGTAAATGGGTTCAATGCATTTTCCCAAACCCCTGTTCAGGTGTTAGGAGCTTCAAGGCCGAGCTGAAACTCTCGCATCTACTACCACTTGGCTTTGTCTTACTGGTATAACTAAAACTTCGACATCAATGAGTTCCGATCAAGCCGATTATAGGTCATGATTTAATCCAGTAAGTTTGAATGCTCTTCCATTGTGTTCGATTTATGCTTATCCCTTCTCTTTGCATTCCCACTCGCCTATGGATGATGTGAGAAGACCAATGGTTTACAACCCCCTGTTACAGTCTTTTGGCGTGAGATCAGTTGTGGTTAGTACGTGCTCGGGTTAGGAGCTACCAGTATGTACGACATTCTGACTCCTCAAGTGGAGTTAGCGCTGCCCTTTAGACATCCGTGTATGCAGAGAGGTATTTCAAACCCAACATTTGCTAATTGGATTTGTGAAGCGAATTGTGAAAATTTTGTGTGGGCCTTCTCAAACGTTAACTGTAGTGAGTCTCCTCAAGGAACGATCAAAACACGACCGAATATTCGACACATGCCAATGAAGTTTGGTGAACCTTCGTCGGTTTTGAGGCCTCTATAGAACACGGATTTAGCATTGGTGGCATTTCTTTTGGGGAATGTTTCTATCAAGACATGTACCACCAATTAGGAAATTCTCCAAAATTCTTGGCAACTATTGTCAGCGTTTTCCGAGATTCGAGACTTAAGATCGCATGCGAATTCGTGGGTCTAAAAGAGACATCCAATATCAAAAATAAAATTATTGGAATAAGACAGAGGACAAAACTGATAAAATCTACTAAGGATCAAGGCTTGCACTAACGTTGTAATGCAAGGCGATGTATCCCGAGGTTTCTTGAGCCGCGTAAAAGATCTTGAACGACGCAGGTCACTGGATGGGTGTTGGAAAAACAGCAAAATAGCGTCCAACCTAAGGTTTTGCTAGGACTTGCCGCCTGTTTGACTTAAAATCGGTCAGCAGTTGAAGTCTAACAACTACCTATTAGACCACGTATTTCCAGCTGGGGATATTTCTGATCAACACACACTCGTACTACGCCAAGTCGTAACTGACGCATTAGCGGTACGAACGATGTCAAGAATTGAGGGATCTAACACATTATTGGAGGGTAAAGAAGCATTCACAAATGTCTGTGTCTCGCCGATACTCGAAGAACCTGCTCCAGTGACGAATGGACAGGCAATTACTATCTCGAATTCTCTGTACTACTGTTCAGAGAATTTTGCAATTTTTTTGAAAACTTTGGGAAATTTCTGAACATCAATTGGCTTGCAAGTTCGATTCGCTTCTACACCAATATTTTTGAAAGACATTTAATCGCTCCAAGATCTCAATTGATTTTTTGTTTTCAACACTCGTATTCCATCATAGCTGGAAAATTTGATGACAGGTACTCGTTATGTAAGGAGGTGACGCGCCTAGTGCGAGGCATAAATTCACTTTATATCCAGATAGGAGAACTTACAAGACTTAAGGAGTTAAAACATTCTATAACAGCCATGAATTCAATATTCAAACATAAGGGCTCTGCCCAGAGAAAAAACCGAAGTGAAGGATTTAACCGAAACGGTATAGGGGGGTATTAGTACGGGTTTAAAACGAAGTAAATCGTTGGGGTCACAGTAGCTGTGGCGAAGACTGTACGACAGCCAGTGGGGGTTGGAGTTGTGGGATGAGGAAGCTCCGGGATGAATGTGACGGTGTCGGTATGATAGTTGGTGGTAGTAACAGATACCCCGTTACTATTAGGAGGGGTCACAGTAATTAATGTGGTGGAGCCGGAGATCAAAGGCGAGGAAGTGATTGTCAAATCGGGGAACACGGATGTCGAAGTGCCCAGCGAGCCGTTGGAGTCGGTGGTCACATCAACAAGACCCGAGTCGGTAGTAGGCTTACCATCGTCACCAGTGGTGGTCCAGGTGGTGGTGTACTCAGTCACGGGACCGGAGTGCGGGAAGGTCAGGGTAGAAGTTGTCAGCAAGCCATCGGAGTCGGTGGTCACATCAACAAGACCCGAGTCGGTAGTAGGCTTACCATCGTGACCAGTGGTGGTCCAGGTGGTGGTGTACTCAGTCACGGGACCGGAGTGCGGGAAGGTCAGGGTAGAAGTGGTCAACGAGCCATCGGAGTCGGTGGTCACATCAACAAGACCTGAGTCGGTGGTAGGCTTACCATCGTCACCAGTGGTGGTCCAGGTGGTGGTGTACTCAGTCAACGAACCAGACGTCAAATGAGGAAACACGGACGTCGAAGTGCCCAGCGAGCCGTTAGAGTCGGTGGTCACATCAACAAGACCCGAGTCGGTAGTAGGCTTACCATCGTCACCAGTAGTGGTCCATGTAGTGGTGTACTCAGTCACGGGACCGGAGTGTGGGAAGGTCAGGGTAGAAGTGGTCAACGAGCCATCGGAGTCGGTGGTCACATCAACAAGACCCGAGTCGGTGGTAGGCTTACCATCGTCACCAGTGGTGGTCCAGGTGGTGGTGTACTCAGTCAACGAACCAGACGTCAAATGAGGGAACACGGACGTCGAAGTGCCCAGCGAGCCGTTAGAGTCGGTGGTCACATCAACAAGACCCGAGTCGGTAGTAGGCTTACCATCGTGACCAGTGGTGGTCCAGGTGGTGGTGTACTCAGTCACGGGACCGGAGTGTGGGAAGGTCAGGGTAGAAGTGGTCAACGAGCCATCGGAGTCGGTGGTCACATCAACAAGACCTGAGTCGGTGGTAGGCTTACCATCGTCACCAGTGGTGGTCCAGGTGGTGGTGTACTCAGTCAACGAACCAGACGTCAAATGAGGGAACACGGACGTCGAAGTGCCCAGCGAGCCGTTGGAGTCGGTGGTCACATCAACAAGACCCGAGTCGGTAGTAGGCTTACCATCGTGACCAGTAGTGGTCCATGTAGTGGTGTACTCAGTCACGGGACCGGAGTGCGGGAAGGTCAGGGTAGAAGTTGTCAGCAAGCCGTCCGAGCCGGTAGTGAAGTCGACAATACCCGAGTCGGTAGTGGGCATACCATCACTACCAGTAGTGGTCCAGGTAGTGGTGTACTCAGTCAACGAACCGGACGTCAAATGCGGGAACACGGACGTCGAAGTGGTCAACAAGCCATCGGAGTCGGTGGTCACATCAACAAGACCCGATTCGGTAGTAGGCTTACCATCGTGACCAGTGGTGGTCCAGGTGGTGGTGTACTCAGTCAACGAACCAGACGTCAAATGAGGGAACACGGACGTCGAAGTGCCCAGCGAGCCGTTGGAGTCGGTGGTCACATCAACAAGACCCGAGTCGGTAGTAGGCTTACCATCGTGACCAGTAGTGGTCCATGTAGTGGTGTACTCAGTCACGGGACCGGAGTGCGGGAAGGTCAGGGTAGAAGTTGTCAGCAAGCCGTCCGAGCCGGTAGTGAAGTCGACAATACCCGAGTCGGTAGTGGGCATACCATCACTACCAGTAGTGGTCCAGGTAGTGGTGTACTCAGTCAACGAACCGGACGTCAAATGCGGGAACACGGACGTCGAAGTGGTCAACAAGCCATCGGAGTCGGTGGTCACATCAACAAGACCTGAGTCGGTGGTAGGCTTACCATCGTCACCAGTGGTGGTCCAGGTGGTGGTGTACTCAGTCAACGAACCAGACGTCAAATGCGGGAACACGGACGTCGAAGTGGTCAACAAGCCATCGGAGTCGGTGGTCACATCAACAAGACCCGAGTCGGTGGTAGGCTTACCATCGTCACCAGTAGTGGTCCAGGTGGTGGTACTCAGTGAAGGGTTCGGATGGTCCGACGAATCGGGGGTGTTTGCTCCGTGGTCCAGCGGGATGTCGCTTGACCATACAGGGGGAAGCCCTGACGGAGTAGTCAAGGGACCATGCGTGGGCTCTTCTGGTAAGTTTGTAGGGAAGACGTCTGATCCAGAGAAATATGAGTTAGCACTGGGACCACTGAGCTCGGGGTCAGGTGGAGTCCAGTGACTAGCACTTTCGGTATCTGATCCGGTTAGCACGGTCCAGATACCGCTGCTTGTTCCCGAGGAGACTAGGGGATTTATGAGGGATTCAGATGGTATTAACGACTCTCCGGTCGTCGTATAATCCAGAACAAACGAACCAGAGAAGTCAGTTGTGTCGGAAACCGTCGAGGGACCCGCAGTCGATTCCAAGGACACACGCGTCAGGGTAAGTATCAACAGCAGCGTGGACGTCGTAGCCAGCGATGAAGTGGTTGACAGTTCATCTGGACCAGGCTGAGATGGCTCCAGAAGACAAATTTGGCAATGGCTCGCCAGGTTTGCTTGGTCCGGAATCGGCCCCAGGTAGCGAATAACATTGTTCGGAAGTTCTAAACCTCCAATATCAACAGTATCGAGCGTAAACAACTTTCTGTCGTAGCCTTTACCGATGTTAAACTGTACCGAAATCAAGTGGAAAAAATCCGTGTAAATGGTGAGTAAACCAGTTGCACTATTGTAGTTCCAGTTCATGATCATAACCTCCGAACCCAACATATTACCGTTTCCATATCCAGCAACTTTGATGGGATAAGGCACTTTGATTCCCTTCACGCGAATAACTGACGTCGGAGTATCCAAGGAAATCGTTTGATTGACCCTCATCAAAGTGTCCAGGATGTACAACACCGCATTATCTTGAAGCCGAATACATCCGTTACCGCTGATCAGAGACTTCTGCTCCCAGAAGAAGTTGTTCAAACAGATAGCACCATCATTCTCAATATCAAGACCTGATTTACCTATGTCAGCAGTACCTCGTTGACCTGATCGTTGGTAAATTGACACTAAACCAGAGTTTACAAAACGATCGGCTTTGAGAAATACCCTTGGAAAGCCCTCGGAGTTATCACCGCCAAGAAAAACATGCCCAGCATTCCAAAAAGTGTCAGCCCCGACATCGTAGTTGAAAGGAGTAGCAGACTTAACGGACTTGAACAGAATGACACCGCGGTTTTCGATTGAGCTCAAAAAACCTTTAACAGCGACTTGCAACCCCCCTAAACCAGTCTTCGAGGACACATAGAGACCAGCATCCTGCTCAACAGTAATAGATCCAAAGAGTCCGGTGAACTTGTTTCGGAAAATCGACCAGAAATTCCGCGAGGTGATCATAACGTTGCCAAGATGAACATTGGCGAAGTCCCCATCAAGTCGAGGGTAGTCGACAACCGTTATTGCATGGACCACCCCAAGAAGAACAAGGATTAGTGGTAATAGGTTCATACTGAATGAATAAATGACAAACAAGCATTATATATCTTTCCAGGTAAACGAAGTCTTGCAACCTTCGACAAAAAAATAAACGTCCCTGCATAAGGTTACGAACTCGCTTAGAGGCGACGTCAGTTACTAAATCAAGAAAATCAACGTGTCCTAGTGCATATACAATTGAAGGTTTACCAGAGACTTGCCAATAGGCCAGTACGGGGGTCTACTAGGAGAGAGTTGTTGTCGATCAACACTGATGCCCCACTTTCTCCGCTCATCAGGCGTCTGCTCACATGCATTAGAGGATACATCGTACCTAATCCATACGCCTCGTTTTCGTTTTCGGATTGTCGTCTACGCTATATCGTTAGCCCATACACAATACTTTTCAATATGAGAAGGATAGAGTTGCTTGTTTCAAAGGACAGAGGCTTGGTAGGTGGTTCTATATCAGAGCGAAACTATTCTAAGTTCATGTTCGCCAGGAAAAGATGCTCGATAATCGCAATGTTCGTACTTGCTCGGTGGCGCAAAAGAATAGACGAGTATGCATTGACACTTTTCGCTTAGACTTTTTCATGCAAATTATATGTGGCATTTACGTAAATTTTGTACTTGAAGCGTAAATCTTATAATTACGAAATGATCAGCGACTTCAAAAGCGTGAAAACAAAACACGATTATTTAGGCAAAGAGATTCTTAGGACAAACTCTCGTTCGTAGAATCTTTACTAGTGCTACGTCAACTCTCAAACTATCGTGTCACGACATCTCGAGATAGATATGCAGACACTGGAAAACACAGCCGAGAGGCTCAGGGGAAATGTTAAGGAAAGAGACACAAAGCGTTAGCGAGTCACGCTTGAGTTTGAGTTAGTTAGTTTCCTTATTATGGATCAAAAGTTTGGCGCAAAAAGCTTTGCGCACATGAGTTTTCGAGTCGGCAGTATCTTCGTCGATGAAATCGCTTAAGCACCAATGCGTTTCGTCCAAATTTGGAAGATAGACATACGTTTTGGAATGAGCAGATGTCTCCATCACGACCTTTTCTTTTTCGATGAGATGATATCTGAAACGAAGTCATCGAAAATCGCGATCGAACGTATCACCTCTATAGAGAAAGCGCAACCAAAAAAAATGTTACGATGGCTCGTGTCGCCTGAAAGGCAGAGCAGGAGGTAGAAACGAAACTATTTGGGGATTGAATCTGCTCAACTGAAAGATAAGAACGGAGTTTCCATGTAGAAGTGTAGGTGAACTATTTTTATATTACAGAAATTGGCCTAGTGACCACAATAAAAACCCACGGCACAAAGTGGAGTTTATCTTGAGAATTAGAAGCAGCGAAAAGAAAGTCATTCTCAAAAGTCGTTATATTTTCCCCCTTAGGATGAATGGTATAAGCACAAGTGAAAGAAAAAGTATTACTCTGGTACGAGGTAAACGTAAACAGTTGGAGTGACGGTTGCAGTCACAATTGAAAGGCCACAACTTTTAAGCAGATCCCATTCCGAAGGGAACAGGACAAAGGTGCTGACAGAAACAAAACCACCTACAGATCCCAGGTCTTGAGAATCAACGGAATGGACAGAAGCTTTCACTTCCCCTTTGTCAGGAGTTTGGGAAGCGAAATCAGAAACGGCAGTGGACGTCAGTAACTCCAAAGAATCAGCCACAATAATCGAAAACAGCTCCCACAGAGTCATAACTTCTGACAAAACTTCATCTAAGTTTTCAGACAGGGTAGATCTAGAAGCGTAAAAGTCAAAATCGTAGGAGATGGCAACCGTTGACAAGGTTGTCCTGTAGCTCATGCCATGGTTTGTGGCATTCGTACTTGCACTGCGACCAAGGCTCAAAACACTTTCGTTTTGAGAGGAAAGTTCCTGAGGAGAAATCAGACTAGCCACCGAGTAGCCAGTCTGCAGCAATGCAGTGGGCGCTGGCGATTCCATGAAGGATTGCGTTGTCTTGTCAAATACCAAGAGCTGTAAAGCGTCAACATACGCCGAATCAGTAGCTTCCAGACTCCAAGACACTTGCAGAATCTCGCTCGTTAACAGTGAGACTCCAGTCAAGAGATCTTCTTCAGAAAACACAGGCTCAATTCGTGAGTCAAAATCCACAATTGATGCAGTGAATTGTGATGACTCTTGAATATCCGAACTTGTGGAAGTATTCTCTTTTGCGGACTCAAGCTGAATCTTAGACCTATCGAGTACAATCGAGCTGCTTGCTGACAAAGGAACGGCGGTGCCGGGAAGAGCAGGAATTATTCCCGAAGTTTTTGCTGAGGTACCAAGGGGCTCAGGAACAGACGTCCAAGAGATTTTGCTCGATGGAAAATTCTTCAGAGCAGGTTCCCCACTCGCTGACAGAATACCGAGATCCGCGATGACACCATTGGAATTCGAAGGAATTGAGTAATCCCCTCCAGAAACAGTTCCCTCTCTTATGCTGTTGTTCGTCGTTGTAGCCTTCGTGGCATCGGTTACCATTGAGCTAAGAGGGATAACGCCGGTGTTTGACCCATTCTTGTGTACCCCTTGTGATACCTTTAAAACATGGAGTCCTATTTTGTGAATGGTCTTGGTGGGATAAACAAACAGCAGGCTAACAGATGGAGTGGTAACCGTCAAACCGTCCCAAATGCTCGAAAATCGCGATGTTGCACTAGGGAACTCAAGTAACGTGATGTTGGAGACAGTGACATCCCATTTTGTTCCATCAAAACCCAGGACTTGCATTTCCAGTTCCAGAGAAAGGGCCATGGTTGAGTCGTAATGCTCGCCCCCTTCGCTTGTAGTTGAAGTAAACATTTCTTGACTCTCGGTGGAGTAAGTTTCCGTCAATCCTATTGCAACACCCGCTGAGAGTTCCAGAGTTGTAAGCTGACCCCCGCGCTCACTAGAGGAGAGCTGATCAACAGATTCGGCAATACCCAGGGTGTTTGATAAATTAGATTCTGTAGCATTCGTACCAAGAGAATCGCCCAGGCAATTCGAAGTTTTTGTGGCATCAGGATTGTCATAAGGTGACAGGATCGGGTCAGACAGAGAATTGCCAACGAATTCGGAAGACTTGGTCGTGTGAGCTGAAGTAGGCTCCGGATGTTCAACATTTTGGAGTTCTGCACCCATTGATTCTCGATTTTGACCCTCGGCCAGAGCTGAGATGGTCGACAACCCATCAGAATTGAGAAATACCACAGTCGAGATAAAACCAGGTGCCACAAACTCATCGGAATATTCAGATGTCGAAACTGCCTCAGCCGACGCAGTACACCCCTCCAACAAATCGGACTCCTCATAAGATGCGTTCTCCAATTCCCACGCACTGGTATCAGGCACCAAATCGGTTTGCGAGGTAATGGTTCCAGTTTCTACTGATCCCAGTAGTGCTGTTGCTGGTATATCAGATCCAGGTTGAACAGGTTCCAGAGTACACACAGGACAATGATTTGAGGGGTTTGCGTTTGTTGGCACTTCTCCCATGTAGCGTAAAACATTGTTGAAAAGAGTGACACCGCCCACATTTGCGCGATCTAACCTGAATAAATTCATGTCATACCCTTTTCCAATATTGAACTTAACAAAAAACCATCCAAGTGGATCTGTGTAAAGGGTGACAACACCAGTTTCTGGTTCGTACTTCCAACTAGTTATGATCAAGTTGGAGCTCAACATATTGCCATTGCCAAAGCCAGCTATAACATGGGGGGTCGCGTTTTTGAGTGCAACCACTCTTATAACAGATGTCGGAGTATCTAAAACAATGGTTTGCAGTACTTTACGCGTGGACAGCAGGATCTTCAAAATAGCTCGGTCTTGAACACGGATGCATCCTATTCCTCCAACCAGAGCCAGTTGCATCCAGATAAAGTTGTACAAGCAAACAGCACCATTATTCGTAATTTCAAAACCCTCGTGTCCCATGAGGAATTTTCCTTGTGTTTCAGATCGCTGGTATACAGAAATCAATCCATTGTTCTCAATGTGTTTGACTCCAATATTTACATAGGGTGGAAGAATGGAACCATCCCCACCAAGGAAAATTTGACCAGTGTTCCATAGGTTTTCGGCAACAATATTGTAGGAAAACGCAGTGGCTGATTTTATGGATTTGAACAGCATCACACCATGATTTTTGACGCGACCAAGCCACCCATTAACAAATACACGTAAGCCCGCAAATCCACTTTGAGAGGAAACATACAAACCAGCATTCCTTTCACAGACCACAATACCGTAAATACCCACCACTTGAGCTTTGAACATGGACCAGTAATTCCATGACAGTACGCGAATATCGCCCACCTGGACATTTCCAAAGTTGTCATCAATTCGAGGACTGTCAATTAATCGAGTTGAGTTCACGAAACCCAAAAATACGACGAAAACAGGGAAGAATAACATTCTGCTGGAAAAGAAGTCAAAGTGCATTCTTATTTAAGAGTTTTTTGGAGCAAAATTTTGCAGCCTTTGAGGCTTATTATTTCACCCTTAATGCACGAGAAAGGAGCTCGCTCAGGTAAGCATCTCGCCCAGGATCTAAATTCATGAATTAATCCAACAACAAAATAATTATCTTCTTTAGTAAACCCCGCCCGATTACAAAATTCAAGGCTCACAACGCGCAGAACCAACCTCCTCGTCGCTTGCATTACTGGGAGGTGACCACATTGACCCGATAACATCATGAAAGATATACAAATACGCTAGGGATAACCCTTATGTAACACAAACCTACTTTTCTATATCTTTGTATCTTTGAGGGCGTCAATTAGCACAACGCTTCTTACAAATTGATGTAAGCACCATCTCGTAAAAAATTACCACGGCTAAAATTTCTATAAACAATCTTTGAAAATACGATTTGGGAACGCATATTCAGCTCTCACCATTGAAGTGGAAGTACAAGTCGCAAGCTCGCACACAGACCATTAATGGGCGATTACCAAGTAAGCCACGTCCTTCGTCGTTACGTAAAGCTTGATTTATTTGCGGGTTGTCTTTTTCGGATTTAAAAATTTCGGGCAAGTTGAGGAAAATTCCGAGATGCAATAGATTAGCTCACGACAATGCGTAATACTTAGACGCACTGAAACTACACTCAAGACATATCCCTCTTAGCGACTAATACCGACATCGACGGAGTCAAACTGTAGACAAAACTTACCTACAACCACAGTCTTGGCGATAGACATTGACTCAGCTAAGCCATTCAATGATGAAGTCTGTACCAATTGGTGATGTCGTGAATCTCTGCAGAAATCAACAGCAACTTCAATCCAAATAAAACCGAGTAAACGAGTTGATGCACAGCCAATCCCAAACATGTTTTCCTAGGAGAAACAATATTAAGAGTACCTCTGATGATGAATGATGAAGAAGTTAAAATAAATCAAGTGAAATGAGAACCAGTCTTTGACCTAATGCTATTAAAAGAAAACAAACGTGCAATTGAAGTGTAAACCTAATTTTCAAACTACACCAATTCCGCACTTAATACAAAAAAGCCCTGCTAAAGCCTCATTCTCTTGAAGTTTCCTATCGCGTATTTGATGTACAAAACAATGAAGTTTTGGTGTGGTATTTGTCAACGAGGGTTGCAAAACAATCGCGGAATCAAAGCCCTGGGTATATAAAAATAAAGGGATAGTGTACCACCAGCATCCAACTGGTATAAAATGCTTGGAATCTTTGATGGTCCCTTGCGATTGATGATGCTTTAATTTAATGTATATTGTCTGCGTGAGAAGCCGTTTACCTACAAGCCAGAATTGAATAAAACACCGCTAGCTCCTCACGCAAATGCCACACCATCAAGGCGAGCACTTGATGGATTGTACCGAAGTAGAGTAAAAATCTGCAAAGATTCAAAAATACAATATTTTTAAGAATGACTGTTCGTAGCATCTACCATATCATTGTCCCAATGCCCAAAGGGCTTAAGAATATTTTTACCCCTTTCGAGACCAAGTTTGTAGACATTAATATTGTATGGTGCTTACACGGTTCCAATTATCCGTATTTTCGAGAGAAAAGCCTTGCTTAGTCAATTGATGTCCGAGAATTTGCAGGTGTAATCCGCGTAAGGAACCTCACTACATCTCCAAACAAACCAGGTTAAACAGCCATTGTATGAGTTTACCTATTTGCCCTATAGAAGAGGGTGCCAAAAGAGGGCCCGACGAAAAAAGGAAAAAGAACAGAAAAAAGGTTTAGCCCTTACGGGAAAACATCGAAAACACGTTATATCACAGGAGAAACGTTGAGATACACAGTCGGGGTAACGACGGTGGTGACTGTAACGGTGTAGCAGTCAGTGGGAAGGGGCTCTGTAGTCAGAGCCAGGAGAGTGGGGATATAAGTGGAGGTACTAGTAGTGTACTCAGTGGTGGAGGTAGTGTCACCGCCAGTGTTTGTGGCACTGCTTTCGTAACCAGTGTTGGTAGCAGTGTTGTCGTCAGTGTTGTCACCAGTGTTGGTAGCAGTGTTGTCGTCAGTGTTGTCACCAGTGTTGGCAGCAGTGTTGTCGTCAGTGTTGTCACCAGTGTTGGTAGCAGAGTTGTCACCAGTGTTGGTAGCAGTGTTGTCGTCAGTGTTGGTAGCAGAGTTGTCGTCAGTGTTGTCACCAGTGTTGGTAGCAGAGTTGTCACCAGTGTTGGTAGCAGAGTTGTCGTCAGTGTTGTCACCAGTGTTGGTAGCAGAGTTGTCACCAGTGTTGGTAGCAGTGTTGTCGTCAGTGTTGTCGTCAGTGTTGGTAGCAGTGTTGTCGTCAGTGTTGTCACCAGTGTTGGTAGCAGAGTTGTCACCAGTGTTGGTAGCAGTGTTGTTGTCAGTGTTATCACCAGTGTTGGTAGCAGAGTTGTCACCAGTGTTGGTAGCAGTGTTGTCGTCAGTGTTGGTAGCAGAGTTGTCGCCAGTAATGTTTCCGGTGTTAGAGGCAGAGTTAGTGGCAGTGTCTTCACCAGAGGTGCTGACATTGCTGGCGGTGGTCTCGTCGTTTGTGGTTTCAGTGGAAGAGAGTTCAATGCCCGTGCTGAAGGAAGAGCTAACTTCAGTGTTCGAGGTCACGATGGTACTAGTAGAAGAGGTAGTGGCATCAGTCAACGAGGTTGGAATCGATGTAGTGGGGACAGCAGTGGCCGTGGTCTGAAGGGTGGACAGCGTACTAGAAGAGCCGGTGTCGGGTTGGGAAGGCTCCATAATGCACTTGAGGTTGCAGTACTTGGGGGGCTCGTTAGCACCGCTGGGAATAGGACCCCAGTATCTAAGGGCGTTGTGGTAAATCTTGATACCGCCCAAGTTGACAGTGTCGAGCTTGAACTTGGTCACATCGTAGCCAGTACCAATGTGGAACTGGACGTAGACCCACTTGAACAAGTCAGTGTAAATGTACACCATACCACTACGAGGGTCGTACTTCCAAGAAGTAATAATGACTTCGGAAGCCAAGATGTTCCCGTTACCATAGCCGGCAACCTTCAAGGGGTAGCCAGGCTTCACACCAGACACCTTGATAGCGGCAGTGGGAGCGTCCAACACAAGCGTTTGCCTTTCATCAATCTTCAACAAGGGGTTACGGAGATGAATCATACCATCGCTCTTAGCAACGAGACAGCCATCACCACGCACCTTACCAAATTGATTGTACTCAAAGTTGTACAAACAAATTGACCCATAGTTATCAATAGGGAGACCAGCAACACCCAAGTAAGCGTTACCTTGCTTTTTAGTCCGCAGGTAAAACGAAAGCATACCATAGTTTTGAAAGTCAGCAGTGGTAATGTACGTGCGAGGAGCAATGGACGAGCCATCGCCCCCGAGGAATACTTGACCGGTGTTGAAAAATTTCTGAGTGACGATATCATAGACAAAGGCGGTTATCGACTGGACAGACTTGAACAGAATGATACCCTTGTTCTCAATCGAACCGAGAATTCCGAAAATGTCCACACGCAAACCCGCAAAACCACTCTTTGAAGAGACATAGAGACCAGCATTCTCCTCAACTCTGATGCGACCGTGGAGACCAGCATATTGGGTTTTCCAAATAGACCAGTAATAGCCGGGCATAATTTGAATATTGCCAATGTGCAAGTTGATGAGGCCAGAATCATACTTGTTGTGGCCGATGATCGTGTGAGCGTTGGCCCACGTAAAGAGAGCAAACACAAAAAAAAGGAAGTTCATGCTAATGAACGCTACTGGCTCAGGGCGGTATTTATGGGTTGATGAGTTACAATTGTATTTTCCGACACCATGCATAAATAAAACTAGACCCTGCATGGCCTTTTCAGTTATTGACGAGCCCTACGCAAAGTTCTGAAGCTCATTCGAGGCCTCATCAAATTGTCGGGGCTTAATATCAAAAGTGTGAACCGGAGTAAGTACAAGCTATTGACAAATAACGTTCACTTCGGCTCAATTATCTACGAATTCTATTTTTTCGCCATGAGATTGTGCATTCGTACCTGGCTTAGGCGACACCGAATTCATTCGAAATGCAGCCCGATTCGGAAACCGAGAGTAGCTTACAACCGCGTGTAGCAAATAGTAGGATCTTAATCGAGGTGATTAAGGTTTAGTATCGGGAAATGACCATCGTCAAGAGAATGTGAAACCGACCACAAACCCCATGATATCAACCCTCAAAAGTGGCCAACCCCCCACATTGCGCTACAAAAAAATGGTGAACACATCCCGCTAGTTCCTGCTAATCTTATTGAGTTTTCCTATGCATACGTCGAGCTGTCGGCAGCTCGTAAGAAAATTCACAAGCCGACGCAATTAAACGAGCAACCGAGCAAAATCTTTGAGATCGACAACATGCGGGAGAAGGGACTGATGCACAGGGGAGATGGCGGGGTCAACACCGAAACCAAATTGTTGATCATATTCAGTTCTTTTTAGTACCATTTGGAACTCCCTAGGGCTTTTTCTTTGTGACGCGTTCTCAAATAGGAATGGTTTACGTTCTTCATTCGCAGTTGTAGTGCCTGAATTACCCGCACGGCGCTAAACCGACTTCTGTTTTCGGACAAAAATGAGATCGACGTTATGGTCACAGCTGTCACAGCAATTAGACACAAAGTGGTTAGAGTGGAGCCGATTGCCACAAAAATGAATAGTTAACGCCCACGAATTGATGTAAACCGTTATGCGGTGTGTCCTGCCACGCAAGGGAAAATATAACTTG
This sequence comes from Diutina catenulata, assembly GCA_030560525.1. Lineage (NCBI taxonomy): Eukaryota > Fungi > Ascomycota > Pichiomycetes > Serinales > Debaryomycetaceae > Diutina > Diutina catenulata. The sequence goes on from JAKTTW010000034.1 coordinate 25,403, forward strand.
ATCTCTCGGCGTTTGAAAAGCAGGCGGGCCCTGTACATTGTACATACTCCCACACGAGCCGCTATGCGAGGCGAGCTGGTGAAGGATTGACGAATTTGAAAGTTCAAGGCGGGACCCAGCAATACGCCTCAACGTGAAAGCGCGATTCGGGCCGTCCGTGTCCGTAGGCTGTGCGCTTAATTAAGCGGATTAGATTTGGCGACAACTTAAGCGTTCGTGGAACCCCACATAAGCCTACAAATGCTTTCACTTCCCTATTCCCAATCACCTAATTTGGGATTGCACAAAGTTAAGATTGGGAGTTACGGATCAGATGTGCTGATGAATCAATGTTTTTAACAGCCATTTATTGAAAAAAACCCTAAAACAAGCTTGCGGAAGAACCCGCTCGAAATCGAAATGGCGATTACTCAAATGCTTGACATCGAGTAATCAGCTAAGTGGAGCGAAATTGGGGTATCAGTTGATGGGACGAATGTACAAGTACACCGTGGGAGTGACCGTAGCAGTCGCAGTCTTGATGATACAATCCGTGGGAATGGGACCCGTCTCCAGAGCCAGATCAGTGGAAATGTAGTACGAAGAGCTAGTGGAGTACTCAGTCGAGTGGTCTGAAGACGAGGGAGAAGCAGACAGGGTCTCGGACAGGGACTCAACACTAGAGGAAGGAACCTCAGTCAGCGAAGGAAGAGAGGAGGAAGACTCAGATTCGGAGGAGGCTTCTGTGGAAGATGGGATGGCGGACGAAGATTGTTCGGAAGAAGAGACCTCAGTCAGAGAAGGAATTGCCGATGACGAGTCAGAAGATGCCTCAGTCAGCGAAGGCACGGCAGACGAGGACTCCTGAGACGAAGAGGCCTCGGTAGAAGAAGGCACGGCGGACGAAGACTCCTGGGAAGAAGAGGCCTCAGTCAGCGAAGGCACGGCGGACGAAGACTCCTCGGAAGAAGAAGCCTCAGTCAGCGAAGGCACAGCGGACGAGGACTCCTGGGAAGAAGAGGCCTCAGTCAGCGAAGGCACGGCGGACGAAGACTCCTGGGAAGAAGAGGCCTCAGTCAGCGAAGGCACAGCGGACGAAGACTCCTCGGAAGAAGAAGCCTCAGTCAGCGAAGGCACGGCAGACGAGGACTCCTGGGAAGAAGAAGCCTCAGTCAGCGAAGGCACGGCAGACGAGGACTCCTGGGAAGAAGAGGCCTCAGTCAGCGAAGGCACGGCGGACGAAGACTCCTCGGAAGAAGAAGCCTCAGTCAGCGAAGGCACAGCGGACGAAGACTCCTGGGAAGAAGAGGCCTCAGTCAGCGAAGGCACGGCGGACGAAGACTCCTCGGAAGAAGAAGCCTCAGTCAGCGAAGGCACAGCGGACGAAGACTCCTCGGAAGAAGAAGCCTCAGTCAGCGAAGGCACGGCAGACGAGGACTCCTGGGAAGAAGAGGCCTCAGTCAGCGAAGGCACGGCGGACGAAGACTCCTGGGAAGAAGAAGCCTCAGTCAGCGAAGGCACGGCGGACGAAGACTCCTGGGAAGAAGAAGCCTCAGTCAGCGAAGGCACAGCAGACGAAGACTCCTCGGAAGAAGAAGCCTCAGTCAGCGAAGGCACGGCGGACGAAGACTCCTCGGAAGAAGAAGCCTCAGTCAGCGAAGGCACGGCAGACGAGGACTCCTGGGAAGAAGAGGCCTCGGTAGAAGAAGGCACGGCGGACGAAGACTCCTGGGAAGAAGAGGCCTCAGTCAGCGAAGGCACAGCAGACGAAGACTCCTGGGAAGAAGAGGCCTCAGTCAGCGAAGGCACGGCGGACGAAGACTCCTGGGAAGAAGAGGCCTCAGTCAGCGAAGGCACGGCAGACGAAGACTCCTCGGACGAAGACTCCTGAGTCGAAGAGGCCTCGGTAGAAGAAGGCACGGCGGACGAAGACTCCTCAGAAGAAGAAGCCTCAGTCAGCGAAGGCACGGCGGACGAAGACTCTTCAGACGAAGAAGCCTGGGTCAGCGATTCAACAGCAGAAGAAGACGAGGGAATCTCAGAAGAAGTGTCAGTGGGAGCAGACGAAGTGGAAACAGCCAGAGACGAAGAAGGAAGCGACGTCAGAGTGACCGACGGGGTTGCAGACGAGGTCGAGAGGACGGTAGAGGTAGTGGACAGCACGGTGGAAGAGTCGTCATCGGTGGGCTGCGGGGGCTCCATGACACAAGCTTCACATTTTCCAGGAATAGGAGTCGAGCCCGAGGGGATGGGACCGTCGTACTTGAGACCATGGAGGATGAAAGTACCCTCAAAGTTGGCCGAGTCCCGGCGGAACAACCGAGGGTTGTAGCCTCTACCGATCTCGAATCTGACAGACTTTCTTCTCAAGAAGTCAGCGTACACGGTCAAGACACCGGCCTCGTATGACCACGACCAGATCTTACCGTCGGAGGCAATGGCATTCCCATTACCAAATCCAGCCACCTTGATGTTGTAGGGCACTCTCTCGGCAATCACCTTAATCGCAGACTTGGGAGAGTCCAAAACAAGGGTCTGAGACTGCTGGATCTGGAACTGGGGGTTGCGAATGTAGATGACGGAGTCTTTTTCAGCTCTGATACACCCGTTTCCCTTTACTTGGGTGGTCTGGATGTATCTGAAGTTGTACAAGCAAATGACACCGTTGTTGGTAATTTCACGGCCCTCCTCGCCAACCCAAGCATCACCTTGCTTCTTGGTCTTCTGGTAAAAGGTGATCATACCATTGTTGACGACGTGGGGCGAAATGAGCTTAGCACGCGGAGTAGTAACAGAGCCGTCACCACCAAGATGAATGCGGCCGTTGTTGATCAAGTGGTTCAGCACAAACTCGTAGATGAAGGCAGACACCGAACGCACCGAGTGAAAGAGAATGGTACCCTTGTTGTTGATGGAGTCAACGGAACCACGAGTGTCGACCTTCAAACCGGCCAACCCACGACGAGAAGAAACGTAAAGACCAGCACGAGGCTCAAGCTGAACCCCACCAGTGAGGTAAGTCCGCTTGTTGTTGATGATCGACCACCACTTTCCAGGAAGAATGTTGACAGGACCAAGATCCACTTTGCTGGGACCATTGTCAAAACGGTTCTCGCTGATGGTGATGGCGTTAACCACCGCCACGAAGACTAGTAAAACCTGGGCGAAAATCATGGTTGAGAAGCACCATGGACTTCAGCCGTATTTAAAAGATTTTTACGGGCGACATGTCGGAGACAAAGGCGACCTCGGTATTCTTCGCCTCGAAATTGAAGAGTTGGGGGTCTTAGTAGAGCGTCGGAACAAGAAAGGGCAAAGACTACATGAAATAGCTGCTTGCTTGTAATGGAACCTATGGAGGTTGACCAGGGGTTTCATCCAACCTTCTCCGTTTCCTTAGTGCTCTGGGCTAAAAATAAGGTTGTACAAAGCGCCTAGTGAGGCTATTGGTGTTCCAAAGTATCAGTATCCAGGGGAGAAAAATATTATTTAGAACCAACGTGGTTCTATGGATCGATCGAGGGGTACGCGTGGGAGATTTACGGATTTAGTCGTTTTAAAGCGTTCACCACTTACTATACTCTATTTAGTCGGTTCATACTCTCATGACACACTGTTTATCCTACTACGCCTCTCATACCTCCAAGAGGCTAGCGTAATTATCTTGATGGTCCTTTATGTGTAACGGCCCGGTTTTGTGGCTGTGGTTAAAATTTGGATTGGTGAGAGTGTGGAAAGGAAGAGCCAGGTATGTATGGTAAAACCAGCCTATAGTACTAATGCATTCACGCGGTTCACTCTTTTTCATGTTGATCGATCTCTGAAAGTCCACAGATGTCGGAGATACACGAGCGTGGAAGCACACATTTGGTTGTGGCTTGGTTGCCGAGACATTGCTTCGGGGCGTGCTTAAACAATAGCCACTAACGTAGCTGTTTCGGGAAAAGGGATTACCCAAACAGAATCTTCGAAATCAGCGGGTGGGCTTCTTCTTCTTTTGCTACCTACCCTTAGTCATGGGTTATCGTTGTCAGGAGAAGTCTACAAATTTCTTTTCGTTTCAAGATACGAGGTCTCAAAGGCTACCCCTTACAGGAGACATAGACACGTCGTATTTTCCACGTCAACGTGGCCAGATTGCGAAGATAGCGAGCTGATTGGATACTAGTATAACTGGCAAACGCCATTACCGACCCGTTGCTTCCACGATATGCATGTAAACTTAACGGTTTCGTAGACTCACATGGGCATCACAAAACCAAACGGGCGAAAAATAGACGAATTTAACCGTTTGGATCAGCACACCACAATACGCGTTTGTTGATAACATATAAGGGGCATTGTAAGTGTGGACAACCCCTGCTTGTGGCCTTAAGGCGGGACACCTGCCCGGGTTCCAGAAGCGCCACAAACCCGTCCGCCTCACCAACGCCTGAGTCGCGCACACCCAATTAACTACGAGCGACCCCTATGACTAAACGGGTTAAATGCTTCGTCGCGACACAAACCGGTCCAGAGCAAGAAAAATCTCGTTTCAGGTCGCTGTATCCGCCCTCGCTAACAGCAACCTCGTAACTGCCAAAAACGCAGGTATTTCTACCTCCAATCGAATTCGTAATATTCCACGATATTTCACGATATTTCACGATATTTCACGATATTTCAAGATATCTCACGATAATTCACGATCGTCTTTATATCGAATCCACCAACACCTCTCCGTAAATCTTCCTTTCCTTGTATTGTGCTACCTATCTACTTGATGTCAAACACCGGCTTCAACTTCTTGATCAACAACCAGTCGTCTCTCAGCACGGTGTCTCTAAACGCCGGGTCCTTCAACGTGTCGATGGACCTACGCGTGATCAACGAGTACAAGTTGTCCAGCTCGTCAACGTGACGGCCCCACACCGGCTGGGCCAGCGACGGGTTCTCCAACCGCATCGCCACACCCTGCGCGGTCTGGCCCTTCTTGACCAGGTCCACACCCTTGTGGGCCACCTCCAACGAGGTGACACGTCCAAGCACCATGATGTTGGGCTGCCCGTTGGCGTCTCTGCGCACGGCACAGATGGGGGTGCCCACCTTCAACGCGCCCTCCATCACGTCGACACCGATGATCATCGGGTTACGCTTGTTGATGATCTGCAACGTCTTGAGCACACACGGCATCACCGCGTACTCCATGAAGTCCTTGCGGCGCTGCTCCAACAACTTGGCCTGGTAGGCGGTGAACGCGTCGAACAAGTGGTAGATGATGTCGGCGTTGAAGATCTTGATCTTGTTCTCCTCGGCGTACTGCTCGGCCTCGCGGTCGACCTTGACGTCGAAACAGAGCATCACCGCCAACTCGGGCGCCTTGTCGAGCATGGTGACCGCCTTCATCACGTCACGCTTGTACACGGGACCCAACCCGATCGACATCACGGGGATCTTCATGTCCTTGAGGAAGTCCAAGAGCGCCTCCAACGAACCCAACGTCAGCGCCTGCACCACCACACCGCGGCCCAGGGTGTCGACCATGTCCAACAACCCCGTCAAGTCGTCCATCACCTCCTCCATCATCTCCTCCTCGTCGTCGTCGGGGCCCACCACCAACAACCGCGACCCGGCCACCGCCTTCTCGAGGTCGTTGGCGGCGATCTTGACACCCAACGCCGCCTTGACCTCCTTGTGGTGCACGTACTCGGACTTGATCCGCAACTCGCGCGCGGGCGGGGGGGTCAAAAGCGCCCGGATGTTGGTGGCAATGGGGCCGTTCAACCCACAGAGCACCACCCGGTCGCCCTCGTGGAGCACACCGTTGGAAAGCACCACGTCGATGGTGTAACCAAAACCCTCCACCACCTTGACCTCCAAAATGGTGGCCTCCACCTTCGAAAGGTACATCAACTGCTTCAGCATCCGCTTCTGGGTCAACTCAAGCAACAACCAGAGCAAATCGGGCACACCCTCGCCGGTGACCGCCAGCGTAGGCACAATCGACACGTACTTGGCCATGTTCTTGTTCTCGTAGTAGAGCTCCGAGTTCAACCCCTGCTCGGCAAGCGCCAACTTGATCTGGTCCCACCGGTTCTGGAACTCCAGCTGCACCAGCTCCAGCTGGGCGGCAAACGAGTCGCGGAACGCGTTGTTGGCGGTCAGCTCCCACCCGTACAACCGGTCGATCTTGTTCAACGCCACAATGAACGGCGCCTTGCGGTCGCGCAACAACCGGATCAGCTCGAGCGTCTGCTGCTCCAACCCGTGCATGATGTCGATCACCAAGATGGCAATGTTACAGAGCGACGAGCCCCGCGACCGCAAGTTGGTGAACGACTCGTGCCCGGGGGTGTCGATGATCAACAACCCGGGCACGTCGAACGTCTGCTTCTCGTACTTGGCCATCACCGCGGTCTTCTGCTTGATGGCGTCCATGGGGAAGTAGGTGGCACCGATCTGCTGGGTGATACCACCGGCCTCGCCGCCCTGGACGTTGGTCTGGCGGATCTTGTCCAAAAGCTTGGTCTTACCCGTGTCGACGTGGCCCAAAATGCAGCAAATGGGCGAGCGGAGGTCCTTGTCGGAGGCACCGCCCGACGCCTGGGTGCGCTTGCGGGCCTGCTCCTCGAGGGCGGCCTTCTCCGCCGCCGCCTTCTCCACCGCGGCCTTGCGCTTGGCCTCCTCCTGGGCCCGGAGCGCCGCCTCGGCCTCGGCTCGCTCGCGGGCCTTTTGCTCCTCCAACAGCTTCTCGGCCTCCTCCTTCTTCTCCGCCTCCTCCTCGTCGTCGAGCGCCGTCTCCCAGTCGTCCACCACCGGCTCGTCCTCGTCGGCAAGCGCCTCCCACAGGTCGGCCACCTCCTCGGGCTCGTCCTTCTTGGGCTCCTCCTTCTTGTGCTGCACCTTGTTCAACTGGAACGCCTTCGGCTTGATCACCTTTTTCGGCTCCGGCTTGGTTTCCTTTTCGGGCATGGTTCCCTCCTTCTTCTGGAGAGCAGCGATCTTGACGTTGCCCTGCGCCAACAACGCGGCGCGGCGGCGCTCCTGCAACTTCTTCTCCTCCTTCTGCTTCTTGGTGAGGAACTTGCCCTCGGCCTTCAACTGCTCGTCGCGGGCCTTCTTGGCCGCCCGCTTGGCGGCCCGGGCGTCCTCCTTGTCCTGCTCCTCCTTGCGCGCACGCTCCTCCTCCTCGCGGGCCGCGGCCTCCTCCTCCTCCTCCATCCGCCGCTGCTCCTCCTCCATCTGCTTCTTGAGCTCCAACTGCTTCTTGAGCGCCGCCAACCCGGCCGGGGCCTTCTTGCCCTTCTTCTTGGGCGCGGCCTTGGTCTCAGGCTCGGGGGTGTCCGCGTCGTCCTTGGGCTCGGGGGTGTTCTTCGCCAGCGCCGCCTCGGCGTTCTTTTTGTTGGTCTCCTTGATCGCCGCCTTTTTCTCGGCGTCCGCGGCCTTCTTCTTGGCCGCAGCCTCCTTCTTGGCCTGCTTCTCGGCCTCCTTCTTCAATTTCTCCTTCTCCTTTTTCAGCAAGAGTTTCGGGGCCTCGGTGTTTTTCTTTTCGTCCTTTTTTTGCTTGTTCTGCTTGATCAGCGCCAAAAAGTCGGCGGGCTCGGCGTCCTCGGGCGCAGGCGTGCCCTCGGCGGACTCCGGCGCGGGCGACGCGGCCGTAAGCTGCTCGCCCATGTCCTCGTCGTCCCAGAAATCGCCTCCGGCGGCTCCTTTCTTCAGTTTCTTACCCATGGTTGGAGTGAGTGAAAAGTGAAGCTTTTTTTTCACCGATGCGTGAGTGGGGAGAGAACGAAGGTGGTGGGTGGGGGGTGGGTTAGAGAGGTGTAGGGCGTGTAGGGCGTGTAGGGTGGATGTAGGGTGGTTTTGTGGGTGGTGTGGCGGGCCGGTAGTGGGCCTGGCTATTGTGGGAAGGTCCTGGTTCGTGGTTACCGGGCTATGGTGCCACTGATGGATCGGGCGGGGCACACAACCAGAGCAAGATGGAAGAGGGTGGAAGTGGTGAGGAGGATAGAGGAAGAAAAGAGGAGGAAAAGAGGGAGGTGGTATGGGAGAATGGACTGGTAGTGGTGGGTGGTTGGTAGGAGATAGAGTAGTTCGTGGTAGAGAAGGGTGTGTCAATTGCGGTGTGACCCAGGGTGGCGACTGACGCCACTGCGATGGTTGCAGGGTTAGTAAGGAATTAGCGGGGTAGAAAGTGGGTGTATTGTGGTAGAGTAGGAAGATCATTAGGAGACAGGTAGAGGACAGGTGGAGAACAGAAGAACAGGAGAACAGGTAGAACAGGAACAGGTAGAACAGGGGAACAGGTAGAGAACAGGTGGAGAACAGGCGGAGAACAGATGGGTGTGAATTGATGGAAAAGCCCCAGAATATAGATAGAACCAAGGCTGTGTTTTTGGTAGTAGACCACCGATGAAATTTCCAGAGAATCAGGGCAGTCTCGACTACAAGACCGTCCATTGAAAGCTTAGACACACCACCAACCTGCGCTCCTAAACACCCGCATCCAAACACCCACCACCGATGGCTTCAAACCCCGAAAACCAACGCACCCGACCCGATCCAACAGCCATCTCTCTACCACATCCACCGCCAGTAGCAATCTCGGTGTGCTCGCACAAGGGTCCGGTGCCGCACTGTGCTCTGCACGGCTGACACGACCGCCTTCCTATTTTAGAAGCAGGCTCCACGCCAAGTAGCCACGCTAGCGCATAACACCCTAACGACAACTCCCCAAGGACTCTCACCCTGCCAACACCCTCTCCACCCCTCTCCACCCCTCTCCACACCCGACAGTATCCCACAAACCCTTCACCACCGCTCTCTTGTAACCCAGCCAGCGCCTCCTGCATCTACCGCTCCCCACAAAGCTCCACAAAGCCTCGACCCCACCCACTTCTCCATGCGTTTAGCAGTAGCTGCCATGGTGGCCGCAGTGGCGGCCCACGTCCTCAGCACAGACGGCGATGTGTTCTGTGTCATGGCCACCCCGCAATTGCATGAGCCTGCCACCATCACGGTGCGTCGGGCTGCGCCGGGTGCACCGGTGCCGGTAGTGATGTTCCCCAAACGCAACTTTGCGGGGTTGTTGGGGTCCCACTACGGCGAAATCGAAGACTTCTTTGACGAGGCTCGTCTGGGTGCTCTTGACTTGGCTCACGGGTTCGAAATTGAGCCCAAGGGCAAGTATTATAATGGTTTCCTCCGCGAGGAGCCGGTGGTGTACAAGGTGAAGACGGCCAACACCTGGTGTGTGGCAGTGGGTCCCTCGGAGTCGCCCATAGAGGTGACCGTGACCGAACCGAAGCCTCGGGCTCTTCCGACATTCTCCGAGACGGAGCCTGAAGCCCCCTCGCAGGGCGTGTTTGACTTCTTTGACAAGAACAAGGTGGCTCCGTGGATGAATTTGAGCCGCGATGTTGTAGCCCTTGTGTTTCTCGTGGGGCTCTGGGCCCTCTACACCCTGAAGATCCCCCAAGTAGAGCCGTCGATCGTGTCCTCGACCGCGCTCCAGTGGGTGGTGGTGCCCGCAATCTTGGGCTCGCTTGTGGGTGTGGCAAGCTACTGGTACCCTGGCCCCTTTGGTGGCGAGGGACCGCTTGTTCTCCGTAGAATCACCGACACTTTCACCATTGTTTGGGGCTGGCTCTTTGCCCAGGGTTACGGCACGCTCACGCGAACCGTCACTCCCGGCCAACGGCGTAAGATCCAGCTCTACGCCGTGGTCACCGTGATCTGTGACACCTACTTTTCCGCGATTCGAGCCTCGCCCAACCACACCCAGGAAAAGGCCCTGACGCCCACGTTCATCTTGATGCTTATTCGAACCGTCTTTGGGTTTGGACGCTGGCAAGGGGTTTGGCGAGGGTTCAAGGTGACCAAAAACCAGATCACCGATCTGGTGACTCACTCGCGTTTCAAACTGACTCTCGTGGCCCTCGTCGTCAGTCCCATTATCGCTCTGGCCACTCAAACCGTGACTGCGGTGATTATCTCCCTTATGAAGGTCCAGGGGGTAGCCATTGACGAGTTGACTGCCGCCGTGGCCTCGCATTTGGTGTTTGTTCTTCTCCAGTGTGTTCCTCTCTTCGTTATCTACGCATCGTGGACTGTCCCGAACCTGGGGTTGGCAGAATTGAAAAAGACAGAGGAGAAGAAGGCTTAAACAGACTACATTAGAACGCATAGCTGTGGGTAACAAGGTGTATATTCAAATTTACATAGTAACGGCTAACGCAATCACACAGTCACGGTCACGGTCTCAGCCGGGAGTCTAACAGTGTAGGTGGTGTCACCGAAACAAGTCATCTCAGAAGAGGTGAAATGGTTAGAGGTCTCCGAGGTCACATGGTGGTCGGTGGTCTTCGAGGTTGCATGGTGGTCAGTAGTCTCGGGGTGGTAGTTAGTCGACAGGGTGTCAGGGTGGTAGTTAGTTGACAGGGTGTCAGGGTGGTAGTTAGTTGACAGGGTGTCAGGGTGGTAGTTAGTTGACAGAGTGTCAGGGTGGTAGTTAGTTGACAGGGTGTCAGGGTGAGGCGAGGGAACATCAACCAGACGCTTGCAGTGACCACACTTGGGATCCACAGCAGCCTGCGACGGCACAGCACCTCTGTACTCGATGGCATTGTGAGGGGAGCTGCCGCTGTACTCACGAGTGCCGAGGTAGAACTTGGAGAAGTCGTACCCAAGACCAATGTCGTATTGGGCGGTACCCAACTCAGTCTCAAGAGTAAGGATAGAGCCGGTGTAGGTGTACCGGTTGATCGTTTTCAAAGAAGCGATGGCCATGCCCTCACCGTAACCACGCACAGTAATGAAGTGGTGGTAGATGTTGGGAGCACCAGTCATGATGAAACCAGTGGACCCAGGAGCAAACTGAACGGTGTGTTCAGACAACTTGACAGGGGAGAAGTCTACCACCGAGTCATCGTAGATGTGGACACAACCAGGCCCAATGAGATCAGTTTGCACCGGGTAGGCGTAGTTGAAAAGACAGATGTCTCCGTCGTTGTGAATGACACCCACATTAGCACCAAGGTCAACCTTGTTGTCATTCCGGTGGGGCTGAGAAAACGTGATGAAACCGTTGTTGAGCCAGCCCTGCGATCTGATCTTCGTCGTGAGAGAAGAGCCCTGCTCACCGGTAGTTCTGAAGAACATCTCACCCGAGTTCAAGAAGTTGCCCTTGGCAATGGCAGAGTGCTTCATCTCCTGGCCCAGCGTAGTGGAGTCGACCACAATGGTGCCCTTGTTGGTGAAGTCGCCTTCCACCAGAAGGGACAGATCAACGGTGCCCACAAGGTAGAGACCGGCACCTGAACCAACAGTAAGCTGCTTACCAGCACCATGGCCGTTATCCAACTCAAACTTTTTGTTGTCAAACACAGCCCAGTAAGTGTTAGGATCGATCGTGAGGTCGTCGACCTTGATGTCAACTTCACCTTGCGAGATCGTGTCCTCAGTGATGTGTTTAGCTAACAACAGCACAACCAAGGATTGAAATACTACCAACGAAAAAAGCATAATGGTTACCCTTCAAATGAGGCCACACATGGTTCTTTTATACCCAAGGTAACATCCTGAACCGTTGTTGTGCATCGTAATATCTGTAATGGAAACTGCGAGGACGTCGCTTGCATAATCGGAAATTAACCGATTCAATGTAAAGATCACCATATTCTCTGAGGAACAATCTGACCACTAGTTTGAATAATAGAACCGTTTTGTCTTGTCATCCTTTTCATTTCCCAAAATAGGCGCAAGTAAATGGTGAAAGCATAGAGGATTACATGGCACGCCCTTGCATCAAGAGCTTGTAAGGCGAGTCAAGGGTACACGTCAAAAATGATGACACCGCCCAAAATAGATGAGGCGATGAAACCCTCATTAGTAGATTTCCGATACTCCGCGTGACTTGGCACATTTTTTTTCGTGTATTCTTTCAACACTTTCCCCTTACGCCTCCTTGCCTCTTCCAAGAAAGTAGGGAATTTGAAGGGATAGAAGTGTTGAGGCGATTAAATGCAAGCAACTTGTCGCCAACAGTCTCTCATTTCGTGCTAATCCATTTCGGGTGGCAACAATCACACGATGAGCACGAGAAATTGGATACTTAAAAATGTGTGTTATGGAACCTTTACACCATTGTTCGATACACCTGGGTCTAGTTTCGATGAATAAAGGGTGGCGCATAAGAATGTAGTGTTTGACATTAATTATGCACAACTAGTACGGCCGAGATCTGTAGGGATATGGCAGAACTACATCGGGCCACCAGGAGATGATCAGCAGGTAAAATCGCCTGTGAACCCACATATAGCCGAAAGAGTATGTTTTGCGTCCAATACGTTTTTGGCAGAACCGGGCATGTTTACACGGGACATGACCTGCGAATGCGGCCCCAAGGTGATGCCATCACTTGACTTGCAAAGCAACGCACTCTACCTTGAAAAACAGAGTAACCTCTCTCAAAATCTTGGCCAATTTGAGTGGTTAGTTCTCTTATCACCAATAAGGATTGGCTATCCAGTAACGAAGGTGTTTGTATTCAATAAAATAACCGAAATGATGTTCTTGTGATATATGACTGGCACGAAATGAAGGGAGTGATGTTAAACGTAGACAGTTACCGTGACGGCCGGAGCAGTCACGGTAGCGCTGGCATGAATGTCGCAGGTGGGCCGGGTGTCAGAGGGAAGCGGCGACCACATACTTTCCAAAGAGGACTCAGTAGTCCGCTCAGTGGTGGTGGGCCCGGGCAAATTGGGGTTAGTCTCGTTAGAGGTGGTTGGAGTGGGAGTGGTAGTCTCAGTTTCGTCAGAGGTAGTAGGCTCCGATGAATTCAACGAAGTCTCAGTAGAGTGTCGGGTATCAGCATCTTCGTCCGGGATTTCAGTCGACTCTGTTGACAGTTGCGATTTAGTTGTAGCAAAATCCTCTGAAGTAGAGGTGGTTTGAATTGATGAACCCGAAGACAGAGTACTTGAGGTTGATGTGGTCGAGGAAGACAGGACAGCGCATGAGGGTGTTTTACATTCTAATGGAGGACACACCCCACACTCTTCGGCAATCGCAGCACCCTCAGGAACTGGGCCGCGGTATTTGAGTACTAAACCATTTTCCAACTGACCGTATTCGTGAACAAAAAGGTCTCTGTCATATCCAGGTCCTAAGTCAATTATGACCGATGTTTTATACCATTCATGGGTGTAGCGAATATATCTTCCATCGTAGACGAAATTCTGCAGAATCCCACTGAGTTCCATACCCTCACCAAATCCACGGATAGTCATGTTATTTTTCACCCAACCGAGATATCCAGTTGAGCCAGGGCCAAATTGGATAGTTTGATCATGTTGATTTTCAACACCGAGGAAGATTGCATTGCCGTTGATATGAACACACCCTGTACCTTTAGCCGTCGTCACTCCCTTAACCTTGACATTGTTGAGACAAATATCACCACTGTTTTCTATGGAACCATTGCTAGCTTGCACGTGTGTCGAAGTCCCTAAGTTATTGTAAAGAACATGGAAGACATCACCTGAAAGTGAAAGGGTTCCTTTATTGACCCAACTTTCAAATCCCCTTATATCGAAATTCAACAGGTCCCCACTGTGAATCGTTAAATCACCATTGTTCTCAAAATTTTTAAAGGGACCCCGGAAACTTATTGTCTTCAGACTGCAAGCAGAGAGCTGCCCATCATTCTTGAATATTCCTGAGGGGTTTTGGAGCTCATTTGCATTCGTGATACCCATATTTGACTTGGGCGTGCCCATAATCTGAACAGAGCCGCCCTGCCCTATGGAAAAGTCTGAAAAACGTATTTGTTTAAGATTGCAAACGTTCCAATTCACCCCAGGAGCGACCGACACGGGTTCTGTTTTATCTTTAACCAATAAGTAACCACCATCGATACTAAATGCATTGTCAGTGTCCTCGGTTATACTCAATGCTGCCAGCACAGCAAAGCACGAAAATATGACCGCTTTCAACTTCATGATTAATTAGTTTCCTATTCTTTTGAAGTAGCTTATATATACAATTTTGAGCGAAGAGGTCGTGTAGTCGTGGGCATCACTATGCGTGTCAACTGCCCAGCCGCATATTCCCTGTACATGTACTCATTCTTCCAAAAGCGGCGTTGGTTTGGGCCAGACACTTAAATGCGAATCCTATGTGGTCTGGGATGTTGCCAAAGAAGGTCGGTAAGCCTTCACTCTTGGAATGCCTTTAGTGTACAAAATGTGATCAGTCTACACGCATTTGAGAACGAAGAGGGTTTTCCAACAAACCTTGCAAAACTTGGCAAGGGAATATGGCGCAATTCGTTATGCGTCTATCTTGGGGTCAACAACTTCAAGCTGAAATTGATTAAATCTAGTTATTCTTGTGCATCTAAGGAGATCTGACCAACCGCGCGAATGCGTCCAATCTCGCATAATTTTGAGACACTTGTACTTCTAATTATATAGTGCTCCTTGACACTGCTAAAGTTAGCAACATTTCGCAAGTCTACTAAAGGGCTGTTCAAAAAGAAGAAGCGTTGTAAATATTGTGTTCTGGGATGAATTTGAAGTAAGGGACTTGAATTCGTGGCTTTTCTTTTTAATGGCGACACGATGCATACACGATGCATACACGATGCCGAACCCCATATGCGGGGGGGACCCCCGACGCCCGTGTAGTTTTCATAAGTGCATCAAAAACAAACAGAACAAGGCAAAAAAACAACGTGATCTACCCTCCAATACATCAGACAGGCTTTGGTTGTATTCAACGGAGGACTTCTTTAGGGAACTGATGCAACCATCGGTGAAATTTCGCCGGAGTAGTGTTGATCAAAACCCCGATGATCAGCTTATCGAGAGGTAGCGAAAACGCACCCCATACAGAACAAAAAAATCGTTAAGTCCCGGCTAGTCTTGGCTCAGGTGACACAACCGTGGTGTGAAAACCTCCAGAAAATGGAGGCCATCGCCCTTTCAACCACTAAGCGAGAGCAGAAGTCTCAAGCCTTTGATTATTTGGTAAAATCTCTTCTGTACCACGAGTTTATGAAACAGTTTCTGCGAAATAACCGCCCATATTCAATGTATCAAGTCCTCGATATGTATGTCTGCGAAGCACTCAAGTGGAAAAAAGTCTATCTTAGCAGCTACAACCACACCCACGGGCACATTCGCCTTGCTGCAGACGGTTCCATCATTCGTAGGCACACTCAGTGTGCAAAATATGCTTACACATCGTGCGCAACGCAAAGTTTTGAAGTACGTCTTCGCGCGAAGGTTACAGTGCTTAGCCCATTATGTTTACCTAGATTCCATGGTCTAAGCTTGCTCAGCTCAATGATTGTTAACAGGTTTTCACAAGCGTGGCGCGGGTTTTGCTTGCGTCTCAGTCGCAATGCAATCGGGCCCTTGTGCATGTCATCTCCAAAGACAACGGATCAGCATAGTAGTCAATAGTAAAGTTGAATTTTATGAGTTTGATATTATGAATTGGCAATAAGATGGTTGCTATATTCGCGGATATACTGCCGTATTTCCCTATTTTGGTTGATCAACAAGAGCAAACCACACAAGTGGGTATCTTCGTCAACATATAAAGTTTCCATATTGTGCATGGCGATGGATTTTGGAGGAAGTATGCTAGCCACCGACTTCGTTCGCAAGTTTGTGAGCTGTAGTTGGGGCAGCAGAATAGCCAGCAACAGACCGGTGGCGCAAGAATAATCTCCAAGTTTAGTTTATGTACATCTGAGTTCAGACGTAAACTTCACTTTTCATGATCGTGTCCTCAGTGATGTGTTTAACCCTATGTACCAGGCTGTACATTTAGCCAAATATGGAAGCCATCTAATGACGAGATAGTTACACATATCGAAACCTGAATAGGTTACACAACTTACATTCTTAGAATTTGTTACACTATATAGAATAGAGTTCCCCGACTTTCGGGAACTCATGTCATTCCACAACCGTATCTTCTGAGTAAGAAGTCCTTCATGGCTATGAACGACAAGAAATTAACCGCCTCCACACCTACACCAAAAATATAATGAATTTACGCATAAAGGCATAAAAGTGTTGAGGCGACTAAACGCAAGCACAATGTTGCCAGCGGTCTCTCTCTTTGAACTAAACCAAATCAGATGGCAAAAATCACACGATGAGTACGAGAATTTGAAGACTTGGAACGTGTGCTATGGAACCCTTACACCATCGTCCGATATATCCCGGTGTAGTTCGATGACTTAAGAAGGATGATGCATGAGAACGTAGTATTTGACGTTAATTATGCACGACTAGCACGGCCGAGATCTGTAGGGATATGGCAGAACCACATTAGGCCACCAGGAGATGATCAGCAGGTAAAATCGCCTGTAAACCCACATATAGCCGAAAGAGTATGTTTTACGTGCAATACGTGTTTACTGTAAGCGGGCATGTTTACGGAACATTACATGCCTATACCTTATTTCTGAGCCCCATGGTGATGCATATCGTGTGACTTGCGAAACAACGCACTCTACCTTGAAAAAAGTAGTAAGCTCTCTCAATATCTTGGCCAACTTGAGTGGCGAGTTCTCTCATCATACAATAAGGATTGGCTATCAAGTAACGAAGGTGTTTGTATTTAATGAAATAACCGAAATGATGTTCTTGTGATATATGACTGGCACGAAATGAAGGGGGTGTTGTTAAACGTAGACAGTTACCGTGACGGCCGGAGCAGTCACGGTAGCGCTGGCGTGGATGTCGCAGGTGGGCCGGGTGTCAGAGGGAAGCGGCGACCACATACTTCCCAGAGAGGACTCAGTAGTCCGATCAGTGGAGGTGGGCCCGGGTAAATTAGGATCAGTCTCGTTAGAGGTGGTCGGAGTGGGAGTGGTAGTCTCAGTTTCGTCAGAGGTAGTAGGCTCCGATACATTCGAAGCAGTCTCAGTGGATGTGTTCGTAACGGAGGCGGTAGCGTCGGTCTCGTTAGAGATGGTGGGAGAACCAGTAGCGTCGGTGTTGTCAGAAGTGACAGAACCAGTAGCGTCAGTCTCGTCAGAAGTGACGGAACCGGTAGCGTCAGTCTCGTTAGAGGTCGCAGCAGAACCGGTAGCGTCAGTCTCGTCAGAAGTGGCAGAGCCGGACAAGGTCGCGTCAGTCTCGTTAGAGGTGACAGACCCAGTACCTTCGGTCTCGTTAGAGGACGTAGCAGACCCAGTACCGTCGGTCTCGTTAGAGGACGTAGCAGACCCAGTAGCGTCGGTGTTGTCAGAAGTGACGGAACCGGACACGGTGAACTCCGTCTCGTTAGAGGTGACAGAACCAGTTGCGTCAGTCTCGTTGGAGGTGACAGAACCAGTAGAGTCAGTCTCGTCAGAAGTGACAGGACCAGTAGCATCGGTCTCATCAGAAGTGACAGAACCAGTAGCGTCAGTCTTGTCAGAGGTGACGGAACCGGATACGGTTGCGGTCTCGTCAGAGGTCGCAGCAGAACCAGTAGCGTCAGTCTCGTTGGAGGTGACAGAACCAGTCGCGTCGGTCTCGTCAGAAGTGACAGAACCGGACACGGTCGCGTCAGTCTCGTTAGAGGTGACAGACCCAGTAGCGTCGGTCTCGTTAGAGGACGTAGCAGACCCAGTACCGTCGGTCTCGTTAGAGGACGTAGCAGACCCAGTAGCGTCGGTGTTGTCAGAAGTGACGGAACCGGACACGGTGAACTCCGTCTCGTTAGAGGTGACAGAACCAGTTGCGTCAGTCTCGTTGGAGGTGACAGAACCAGTAGAGTCAGTCTCGTCAGAAGTGACAGGACCAGTAGCATCGGTCTCATCAGAAGTGACAGAACCAGTAGCGTCAGTCTTGTCAGAGGTGACGGAACCGGATACGGTTGCGGTCTCGTCAGAGGTCGCAGCAGAACCAGTAGCGTCAGTCTCGTTGGAGGTGACAGAACCAGTCGCGTCGGTCTCGTCAGAAGTGACAGAACCGGACACGGTCGCGTCAGTCTCGTTAGAGGTGACAGACCCAGTAGCGTCGGTCTCGTTAGAGGACGTAGCAGACCCAGTACCGTCGGTCTCGTTAGAGGACGTAGCAGACCCAGTAGCGTCGGTGTTGTCAGAAGTGACGGAACCGGACACGGTCGCGTCGGTCTCGTTAGAGGACGTAGCAGACCCAGTAGCGTCGGTGTTGTCAGAGGTGACAGAACCAGTAGCGTCGGTGTTGTCAGAAGTGACAGAACCAGTCGACTCAGTCTCGTTAGAGGTGGCCGTGGCAGAACCAGTAGCGTCAGTTTCGTTAGAGGTGACAGAGCCAGTCGCATCGGTCTCGCCAGAAGTGACAGAACCGGACACGGTTGCGTCAGTCTCGTCAGAAGTGACAGAACCGGACACGGTCGCGTTAGTCTCGTTAGAGGTGACGGAACCAGTAGCGTCAGTCTCGTTGGAGGTGACAGAACCGGACACGTCGGTCTCGTCAGAAGTGACAGAACCGGATACGGTAGCGTCAGTCTCGTTAGAAGTGACAGAACCAGTAGCATCGGTCTCGTCAGAAGTGACAGAACCGGACACGGTAGCGTCAGTCTCGTTAGAGGTGACAGAACCAGTAGCGTCAGTCTCGTTAGAGGTGACAGAACCAGCCGACTCGGTCTCGTTAGAGGTCGCAGCAGAACCGGTAGCGTCAGTCTCGTCAGAAGAGGCAGAACCGGACACGGTCAACTCAGTCTCGTTAGAGGTGACAGACCCAGTAGCGTCAGTCTCGTTGGAGGTGACAGAACCGGACACGTCGGTCTCGTCAGAAGTGACAGAACCGGATACGGTAGCGTCAGTCTCGTTAGAAGTGACAGAACCGGATACGGTAGCGTCAGTCTCGTTAGAAGTGACAGAACCGGATACGGTAGCGTCAGTCTCGTTAGAGGTGACAGACCCAGTCGCATCGGTCTCGTCAGAAGTGACAGAACCGGACACGGTCACGTCAGTCTCGTTAGAGGTGACAGACCCAGTAGCATCAGTCTCGTTAGAGGTGACGGAACCAGTAGCGTCAGTCTTGTCAGAGGTGACAGAACCAGCCGACTCGGTCTCGTCAGAGGTCGCAGCAGAACCGGTAGCGTCAGTCTCGTCAGAAGAGGCAGAACCGGACACGGTTTCAGTTTCGTTGGAGACGGTCGTAGCAGAACCGGACACGGTCGACTCAGTCTCATCAGTGGTGGTAGACACAGACTCGTCGGACGTAATCAGGATGAGAGTGGTGGTCTCGGACCCGGTCAGAGTCGTCTCGCTCTCGCTTGAGAGGGTAAAACCAGACTCGTCGGAGGTAATCAGAATGAGTGTGGTAGTCTCAGTACCGTCAGAGGTGATCTGTACAGAGCTCGATTCAGTCTCTCCCGAGATAATCGACTCGGACAAGGTGGATCCAGTTTCAGTCTGCTTTCCTGTGGAAGACAGAGGCAACGCTGACGTGGAAGTAGCGGGCGGAGGGTTGGGCGGGTCTGCGGTAGGTTTACACACCCCACAATTCGCTCCAATTGCAGCATCAGCAGGAACAGGGCCATCGTACTCGACAATGTTGTTTTCAAGCCCGCCCCAGAATTCAGCTTCACGAGAAGAGAACTTGAATTTATCAGCGGAGTAACCGGGACCAATGTCGACCAGAATCAGCTCCTTGAATCCCATGAAATCCCACTCCAACTTAAGCATGTTTTCTTCGTAGCTGATGGTGTCAATCGGCGTGTGAATTTCAATACCCATACCCTTACCGAAACCTCGAATTACAAGGGGGTCAGACATGTGCAGCCACGAACTCATCACAACCACACCAGTGGATTTAGGATCAAACTGAATTGTTTGACCCGAGGGGGAGTCACTTTGCATTTCCATCACAACATCACCAATTAAGTGCACACACCCATCACCAACAATCTGGGTCCAAACCAGCAACTTGCTGTTGTAGACACAAATGTCACCATTGTTCTCCATAGTAGCCGACATACCACCGAGACTGATCAGATTGCCATTACGCTTGTCTTGGTAAAACGCAAGAAGGCCATCGTTTTGCCACTCAGGTGCGAGAATCTCCCAAGTGTTGCCTTGGTCGTCAAGGACCTTACCACCCACAAACATCTCACCTCTGTTGATAAACGAATCCAAGTGGGCCCCCAACTTAATTTTGGCAGCTTTTTCGGAATGGAAAGAAATGACACCGTCGTTCTCGAGAGTGCCCTCGAAGAAGGCCACCTCAAAAGTGTCAGACTTTCGATTGACAAGATACAAACCACTCTGGGAGTTGACCTTAAGAGGACCATTGAACTCGGCAAAGTCGGTGTCAAATGCAGCCCAATGAGCCTTTGGTGCGATGGCAATCCCACCCACTTTGAAGTTGACTCTCTTCAAAGTAACTGTGTCTTTGGCAATCTCCAATGCCTTCGCCATAGCGACGAAGGTGGAGGCTGCCCAAAGAGACGTAACCTTCATTCTTGCCGAAGGGCAGCCTTCAAAAGGTATTTATACATAATTTGCTTCTCTATTCTGGGCACCCTCCTACTTCCTACATTCAGCCCCTTGCCCCACAACGTGTCTCGGCACCAAGCCGAGAAAACGATAGGTCGAAAGAAGCCACTTTAGCGGCTACACTTGCTTTGGCTCCCTGTCTAACAAGTTCTAAAATATGCCGCTGCGACACATTCGTACATGTCATACGAAATGGTTGCATTTCGAGCCATTGCATCAAAGAATCTTTTAGGATCTATTTGGGAACCTTAATTGTGCATTAGGCTAGGTTTACGATCGACACTTTTCTACGATTGGACGAACAGTGACGAGGCCAGTTTTACAAACCAGTAAAGGCACTTTGCAGTTCAGTGGCGAGAGCTATAGCTAGTGGGATGACACACCGGTGATAGCCTCATATCCGTATGCGGATGGCGGCTGCAAAATTTCGGTTGGAAAATATTATGAGGCGGAAAAATACCGTGTGACATTGGGCCATAATTTGTTGGCGGTGCCGAACCCGTTAAAAGCAGATACGAGAGTCTAAAAAGGTTGATTTACGGTCCGAATACTCTTCGGAGTGAGGCGTATCTTTTGCGTTTCGCGTAGCTGGTTCGAGAATCTTAGAATGGCTAGAACGCTGGGGCTCGAATTACGTCAGTTACACGAGTTTAAGCACGATACTTGGTTTTCTCTTCAATATGAACAGCTTTTGCCATTTAAATTTTCTTGAGTCAAGCAAGTCTGGGCTTAGGGTCGTATGAACACTACAAAGCCATCTTTGATCTGGGGGCTTCTGTAGTCTTTTCCGTGGACGGTGTGGCAACCGAAGGATGCAGATGACAGCTGTCACTCATCATGGTTGACAGCTGACAGTGTCAACCCTGACGGTTTGATGTGGTAAATCTCACCGTAAGCAAATATCACTCTACCTTGATCTATAGGTCCCCGGAATTTTCCAAAATTTCCAGCTAAAATGCTAAAGTGTACGTACAAAAGACTTCAAGTCCCCATATTGTAACATTTGGATTTGGCCGACCTCTAACTTTGTAGAATTTAAAATATAGAGTAGGGATTGAGTATCGTTGTGTTGGGGTATCGTATCAATAATATGCTCGGATTTAAGCTTCACAAAACTAAAACGCCATCACCGGGGTACATGAGGTTTCGCTACAAGCAGCTCATTAACAGGATGCCCATTTCCAAAAAGAAGTCGGGGAAAAGCTAACTAGCAGTTGGGCTTGGTGATGAAAATGAGGATCTATTATTACTTGAACATCAAAACCATCACGTGGAAGTAGTCAAACGCTACACAGCGACGATGATGTAGAGCAGATTACGACTTTGGAAGCAATACCCTACACAATACTTCGTGTGTTTTGACCATTCTCACTGAACAATATGATAAGTGCTCAAAACTCTACTTACCCCTGATTCAGCCGCGCCACTCGGCAGGATACTTGCGTAGCCCACACCCCCCATTATTCTTCCGATCGGAAAATCTCCCTTTTTGTCGTCACATGGCAATTCAACATTGATAGCAAGCGTATTTAGCATACATCTATCACAACAATTGCTTTTGTGACCCCAGGAAAAATAAGAATGTACCACATGCTAGGATTGCTAGTGGTCTTTGCCGGCTCGGTGGTGGCCCAATTGCTTAATACCGGAGGCGATGTTATGTGTACTGTGGTATCCAAGAAGGACCATCCCACTGCCATTGAGGTTGCGGGTGGCGGTCCCAACCGGGTTCCCCTCTTGATCTTTCGCGAATCTCAGTACCTGAAGTTCAAAGGGAACGAAGATTTGGGTGCTCTTGTGTCCGAAAAATTGATGGGCAAGCAGACAGACCAATTGTTTGCTTTCCTCGAAGATGAACCTTTGTACTTTCTTGTTCCCAAACCCGACACCTGGTGTGTCATGGTGGGCCCTTCTGACGAGCCTGTTGAGGTGCATGTGAATGATAAGGAGTCACGTGGAACGTGGAGCTTGCCACTGACGGGATCGTTGATGAATTCATGGCAAGAGTTGGACCGGCACATCTCCCGATTGATTGTGCTTTCGATTCTTTGGGTATTATTTGCATTTAGATTGAAGCTGGGAGGTGCGATCTCGGTCATCTGCCGGAGTGCGGTACCCTGGGTGATTCTCCCTGGGCTTGTGAGCGCTGTGGTGGGTGTCGCAGACGTTCTCTTTCTCAAGAGAATGGGCTACACCGTTTCGCCTACGGTCTACGACTTGGCCACTTTGCCCGCAACTACTTGGCAGTGTCTCGTGGCACAGGGATACGGAACAGTTCGAAGAGATCTTCCTCCTAGCCAGTGGCGTAAAATCAAGCTCTTTGTTGGGCTCAAGTTCCTTCTTGACCTCTATGTCGCCGTAAGTCCATCGTTTGGAGTGGTACCGTTGGAGATGCTCGAGGAGTTTCTTCTGAACATCATGACCTCGTTTGGGCTGACGATCTTCAACAATGGCGAGCGTGCTGTGTGGTGGTACAGCATGTGGCAGGGGTTCAGCAAGACCCTCAACGAGATCAATGACCCTGCGGTGTCCCAGCAGTTCCTTGCCATGCTTGTCACCCTAGTGGTGTTCCCTCTGTTGGCCCCCACTGTGCGAAAGGCGTTGTTGTTCATGTACAGCTACGTTCCGTGGTGGAACTTTGGCATCAAAGCCTGGGGCTTGGTGTTGCCGCAGTTGGTGTCCGTGATCATGGAGTACATCCCGCTTGTGGTGGTCTACATTGTGTGGGCGTCCCCGCTCCAGCGCGTGAGAATGCCTAGCGGAAAGAAGCAGATGTAGTGGTGTCACGATGCTAGTAATTATGAAATCAGATAGAGCACTCAGAAACTGAAGTCTAACGAATACAGAGTCAAATCAATTTGAATATGAACTTACTATGAGAAGTGCTTTCAAGAGCCACTTGGGCCATTACTGGGTATGAACACTCCAAAATCAATCTCTTTACCTAAAATAATTCCCCTAAAACAACTCCCCTCAAACACTACCCAAACCATTCACTGTTTCCGCAATATGCCCGCGTACGGCGAAAACAACGCAGGCAAAAAGACCGCAAAGATACTTATTGACCACGAATCTAATCAGAAACCCAACAATCAACATGAGAACCGATATGATCGACTACTGCGGCCTGTGCAATACTTGTGAGTCGTGCCAGTGCTCCTCTTGTAAAGAGGCTGGCTCCAACTCGTGCGGGTGTAGCTGCAAGCCTCAAACCAAGGCCGGGTGCTGCTAACTACATATTGAATGAACGTTGTCTATGAATTAGTATTACAAACAAGCCCGTGGCTTGTGTTCTATCAGTGCTCACACATCAGTGTGCCACCTGTGCTTCCACGAGAAAACTCCACCTAGTATTCTTTTTTTCACCCCTCGATAAGCTTTGATTGACAGAGTCTGACGAGCCCTAAAAGTTCAAAATCTCAGAGTACTGCAAACACACGTCCCCGTAAGGATCCAAAAATTTCGGGTCCAACACCGCACATGACATAGCCCCCTCAGGCGTGTTGTACCGCTGACACACGTTGCGGAATGCCGCCTCAAACGACAGCGGGTTCTTGGTGTCGACCAAACTGTTGGCCAACTCGATCTGAATAAGCAAACCCCGAAAATTGCCGTGCAAAAACACGTTGCTGGTGCGAATGGTGAGATTCCCATTCTCCAACTCGTAGATATTACCCCCGTCGCCCTTGACCAACTGGCGGAGAGTCCACAAACTCGCAAGCTTCTGACTCACAAACACATCAAACGGGTCGTTGAGCCCCAGGGTAGCGCCGGCGCTAAGATGGTCGTTGGGGATGGTGATGGGCGACTCCACCGCACCCCCCTTTTGCAGAGCGGCCTCGGCCTCCTCCTCGATCATGGTGGGGGCAATACAAATCGACCGTCGGTTGATCAACGTCACCAGTGCATCGCTGAGATAACTGGGCACCAATGTGTAGAGAAACTTGAGCTCGCTCAGCACCGACTCCAGCTCGGCCACTGCCTCGTCGACGGCGTAGGGGTTGTTGCGGAAGATCTTGAACAGGAAGTGCCACTTGCCTTTGATCCGGGGAAGCTCATTCTGGAGCTGGTCGTGGAATTGGGTGAGGGTTTCGGGCGTGGCCCGTTGCACGAGGATGACACACGAAACCATGGTTTTTCGCACCGCGCACTTGGTTGATAAGGTGGACGGGAAGGCACGAGAAGGTGGGAAAAGATGACGAAATGGGAGAGATACGATAGGATTGGGGGTGGTTAATTTGGGGCGGTTAACTCATCCTTGTTCCTCAAATAGACATTGAGTGTATATTCGTGGGCGTAGATGTTTAGTCAATGGGGTGGATCCAGTGGTTACATTATGGAGCGAATATGGCCAGACTGAGGTGGAAGATCACTACCAACCCCACTAGTAACGACAGTCACTATCAATTGACTCACTAGGTGGCTCAGAGTGATACGACCAACAATAACAGAACCACATCCCTCTAAGTGTACCATATACTAAGCGTGACCTTTTACTAAGCGTGTACCTTTAACTAAGCTCGTTGAATATATCTATCCCATCACCCGGAGCGCAAGCTCCACCAGGGCAAACGTCCCGGCAGAGCACGGCACCGCCCGGGTCAAGCACGGGATCAACCCGCGCCAGAACCCGCGCCACCCGTTGGTCGCCAAAATGTGCTTGGTCGCCAACAGCACCTTACCGTGGAACCTCAGCTCGGGCCCGAATTTGTCGCTCTGGATGTTACTCTTGATCACATCGATCGGGTACGACGAGAGCCAGAGCGCATTGCCGGCAAGCGCACCACACGCCAACAACTCGGGCGTTCCGATCTGGTCCCGCGACTTGTACCCGTGGTACGCCACCAACTTGCGGATGAGCGTCTCGTAGGTCAAGAACCACACCCCGTATGCCTGGACCTCGCGAACTAAAGTGATTCCCGTGCCTCTGAAGATGCCAGCCACCCCGTTGGACCGGTAGATTTGCTTCACCATACTACTAAGGGTGTGGGTGGCTTTTTTGTCCGCCTGAGACAAGATACGCAACTGCTCAACGGGCCCCGCCACAGGGGTGTTGACGATACCCGCCACGGCACCCGCAATGTAGGTCTGCGGCCAGAGCGGCAACTCGGTCCCTCCCAGCCGCGCCAACAACTGGCGCTTGGTCTCGTGGAATCCGTAGAACTGGAGCGACACACACGCACCCACGCCAAACAACGGGGCAAGCGTGCCCTTGTAGAAGGCCAACGGACCCTCGTTCTGGAGCACCAGCTTGACAATCGCCCCCATCAGCTGGGGGTCGCCCGGCTTCGCCGTCTGCAACCGCACCTTGACCAAGTCAAACGGCTGGCCAATGAGCACCTGGGTGGCGCCGCCAACGAACCCGGCGGCCACGTCCTTGAGCTTGCGCAGGAGCGAGTTGTCGACGGTGTCGACTACCTGGTCGAGTTCAAATGAGTCGCTCATAGTGGGTAGATGGCTGCTGGTCTCGGGTATAGGTCAGGTCACGTGTGATGGTGTCAAGACAAAAGATCCTTTATCCAAAAAACCGGCTGGCCACAGCTACAGCGCTCTGCGATGACGCCAGCAGCCCCTGCAGCGGCGTCCCGCGCCGTTCAACCCCCGTCGGTCGCTTGTGCTTCACTCGCCGACCCTAATGCAACGTTACCGCGAATATTTGGGTTGCGAGCCCGGCGCCCAGCGCAACATTAACGCGACGCGCCCAACCAAAACACTATGGCTGACGTGTTGAACCCCGAGAACATCAGCGAGTTCGTGATTCGCGAGCTTTTGGCGGTGGCGGAGGCCGACCGCACGGGCCTCTTTGCCGATTTCGCCGAGCCGTGGGTGCAAAAGCTCTCCGAAGGCCAAAACGACGCGGAGGAGCTCGAGGAAATCGAGCAGTTCTCGTTGTTGGAGCAGTTGTGGTGGCAGCTCTCGGAAGAGCTCTACGACGACTGGCCCCAGCACGCAGAGCGTCACAGCTTCCAGGTGCTCCGAGCGTTTTTCGACGACTTTGAGCTGGGTGGGTCTCGGTTGCGTCGGTGTCTCCGTCGCAGCGAAAACCGCGCCGGAAATTACCGCCACTCCGGGTTTGGCGTGGTGGTGATGGCGTTGCTGGTGTTGGCTGCTGCCGTAGCTGGCTGGATTGGCTATACCCGCGGGTATTTGCCCCGCCAGGACTGTTTCTACGACCGGGTGGACCAGGTGGGCAATCTCTACTACAGAGTGCACACCGAGGGGGACCACTGCGACTTTGCGTTGTCGGAGGGCCCCTGGCAGAAGGCGGTGGCCGAGACCGAGATCATGGCCAGCGTCAAGGGCCCCGCGGTGTGCGAAGCCGTGTGCATCCAGGCGTCCAAGGGGGACACGTGGGCAAGCTACGTGGTGGTGGGGACGGACTTGGTGGCGGTGCGGCTGAACGAGTGCGAGGAGCGCGGGTCGTTGGCTGACTGCTGGGTGGAGGGTGAAAAGGCGGTGAGAGAGGCGAGAGCTGAGACCGAGAAGAAGTCCGAGAAGACCGAGAAGAAGGCCGAGAAGAAGCAGGAAAAAACGACTGAGAAGACTGAGAACAAACCTGAAAAGAAGGTTGGGAAACAAGAGTCACAGGAGTCTCAGGAGCCCCAGCTTGACGAGAACGTCGAGGCCGTGGTGGAGATCCCCGAGCTGGTGGACGAGCCGCAGACGGTGGCGGAGCCCGCCCAGGACCAGGTGGTGGAGGAGATCGAGCCCGTGGAGGTCCCTGTCCTCGCCAACCCCGACGACGACGAAGAGGACGACTACACCGAGTAAAACGAATAACGAAATGTATTATATGAATGAACAACCGTGCGATAGCCAGTGGCCGTCTTGGCTCTGGCTATCTCCGTATATAAATTACCCTAGCCTGTGCTATCTAGCTTCACCACCGATGTTTGCGAGCCAGTTTCTTTCAAGCTGTTTCTTCCACTGCTCTATAAGCTTACTCCGCCTCCTCGAGCTCGTCCTCCCAGCCGTCAACGTCAACGTCGGCGTCCTTCTGGGGCATCAACTCCTTCATGTTGGGCCCACCCATCGCCGTGAGCATCTGCTGGACCTGGTCCGCCACCTCGGGGTCGACATCGTCGCTCAGGTTGATCACGCGGTAGCCCTGGGTGAGCGCCAGACGGGCGTCGTTCAAAGCAGCGGTGATCTCGTCGTCGCCAGCCTCCTGGGCCTTGGCCACCACCTCCGCCGTCTCCGCGTCCAAGTCAAGCAGCAACTTGAGCTTGGTGGCCATCAAGTAGGCCAACGCCTCGTAGTAGAAGATCTCAAGGATGTTGTCGTCAATGTCAGCCACCGTCTGGCACATCGTGGTCACCAAATCGAACGATCCCACCTCCAAGCCGGCCTTGATGAGCGCGGCCATGGGCTGGATCAACTCGACGTAGTCGAAGGGGTCCTGAGAGCCTGCGGCGACAATGGCGTCGCGGCGGGCAAGCATGTGGGTCCACGCGGTCTCCACCGCCTTCTCAGCCTCCTCAAACTTGTTCTCCATGATGTACACCTGGGCCGTCAACAGCCAGGCCTCCCCCAGCGAAGGGTCGACTTTGTGGGCGTACTCAAGCAACTGGTGACACTTCTCCATCGCGTCGGACTGCTCGGCAAGGTCAGTGAGCCAGATCTCCACCAGGGCAAAGATGGCAGCCATCATCTTGGCCTTAACCATCTCGTCAGCTCCGGCCTCCACCTGTTGTTGCAACTTCTGGAGGCCCGTGTTCAAGAAAGCGATACCGTCTTCGCCCCCGGCAATCTGACCAAGCGAGAAGAACTTCTCGGCCCCGTCGTTAGCCTCGGGATCAAGCTCGCACGCCCGCACAAGCACCTGGTACCCGGTCTCCACCTCGCCCATCTCCAACAACAACTCGGCGAACTGGGTAAGGAACGCTACGTGGTCAGCGTACTTTTCAGCGTGGCTCTGGAGAAGCGGCAACGCCTCCTCCGCAGGCAATTGCGCCGCCTGGTTCAAAAGTTGCTCCGCCATCTTAGCCTCCGTTCGGGTTTAGAGTGGTTTTTTCACACCATCTCATCGCGCGCCAGGGCTCGGGATGGTAGAGGGGAAGGGTGTAGTGGGTAGTAGGGTTACTTTCGGGAGAGGCCAATGGATACATTGTTTACTTTGACCGTTCATCGCTGAAGTAACGCTTTATCTGTTTTATTTGCTGCCCCTCCCCGAACCGTCTCGGTGACCTCTCTTCTTCCCTGCATAGATCATCATGTTCGGTACGTTTAAACGGACCCTTATCAACCCACCATCAGGCAGCGGACCACCACTCCAAACACCACCCTGAATCCATGCTGCGACTGGTCACACCCGCCAAGCGACCGTTTCTGGGCCGTATCGAGGATTTCATGCCCCGGGGAGTGGACGAGCCCTCGGTCGGCAAACAGCTCCTCACCGAGTTCCAGATCCTCCACCTCATCTACTACCGCAGCATCAACCAGCACCGCGTGGCCGTGTGGTGGAAGTACCTCGAGATGCTCCATCGCCACTTGCGCAAGGTCGTCGTGGATCCCACCAACCAATACGAGATCCGCTACATAAAGCAGCGGTTGTTGCGCAAGTGCTACTACGAGTTCAACGGAATCATTGCTCTTGGCCAGTTCATCAACTTGGGCTTTACATTGGTGGGTCTCATTTCCCGAGTAGGTGATTTATTGGACAAAATGGAAGACCTCTCGGGTCTCCGGCCCACGAAAAAGGCGAAACTGGCACCGCCGGCGGTGGAGGCTTCGTCCGAACCAGTGGAGGCCCCTGAACCCGCCTACGAAGTGATGAAGGACGACATCATACCCGCTAAACGGAAGAAGTCTAAAAAGAAGAAGAAGAGCAAGTCGGCGATGGACGACATTTTTGGATTCTAGAACACTCAACGTCAGTGGAGACAATTTGGACACTTTCAATTTCCTTCGCATCAAGTCCGGCCCACTTTGTCCCCGCTTTGCATACCACAAATAGATATTTTTACACATTTAGGTCACTTGACACTTGATCAGACATTTTTCATTTTTCTTATCGCGGTTTTTGTGGGGAAATCGAATCTTATGCGTACACCATGTTAGCTCTCACGCAGGACGAAGTGGCACTTATCGGGTCGCTATTGGACTTTGACCTGCTTGAGACGCTCATGACGGCGATCCGCTGCGATTCCCGCTACCGTGCCGTGTACCACACGTTGACACAGGTGCCTGTGGAGTTGGTGGTGCTTGGTGCCCAGAACCTCCCCACACGCGAGGTGATGGCTCGCCACCGTTTGAAAATCAAATTGGGGTCCGTGGGGTGGTTGGTTCGTGAGTTTCTTATTGCGAATGCTGGCCACATTGCCGCCTACGACCTCCACTTGCCCGACTTTCGGGCGTCAACGGAAATGCAGGTGAAGGTGACTCGATTGACCACGGACGTGTACGCGGACCTAGACTTGAGTCCGTTTGTTAATCTAGAGCACTTGGCTCTCCGTTATCGCGACTGGAACGCGCCATTGCCGTCGTTAAATCTTCCAAGGCTTCGAGCTGTGGAAATGGAGCAGGACGCGTGGGTTCGAGGCTATGTGCCCGTTGAGCTCAGTCCTAGTGTGGAGGTGTTCCGGTTCAAGGGGATTATTGGACCACACTTTGTTAACCCCGACTTTCCCCTGCTCAAGTTGTTTGAGTTCCGCAAGACCAACATCCCGCCCGAATTCCATGAGTCCACAACGCAAAACAGCTTTCCAAGGTTGCGCACGCTCGAGTGTGCCAGTCTGAGCTTTGATGTTGGCAGTCTTTTGGCGCTTATGGGCTCCAAGCTTGTTAAACTCGCCCACCGTGGACACGAAGTCGAGTACCCTGCATCCATCCAGCACCTCAAGTGCAATGCAGTGTGGGCTCAGAAACACACACCGTTTCCACCGAAACTTCTCAGCCTCGACACCACCTGGTTCCGTGTGTTGCCTGACACGTTGCGCGTGCTCCGCATCGACTTCGAGGTGCCTGAAAACTTTCGGTTGCCGCCTCAAGTGCACGATTTCTGTCTCGAGGGGTTCTTCCCCAGGTCAATGCTTGACTCGTGCTCCAACCTCCTAGCGTTAACTCTCCGGTCGAAGCAACGATACCCGCTGTGGCTGCAGTACGTGGGCGAGGATGTGGACTTCGCTAACATGCCCAGTCTTCGCCGATTGACAATAGCGGGCTACCGAATAGGCAGCATTACCATTGCTCCGCCCGTGGAAGAGCTTTGTTTTGAGTCCTGCTGCTTGGAATCGGTACAAGTGCCCCGTCTGGTAGTGAAGCTCGATCTCTACGACAACAACTTGACCCAGTTGCCGGTGGACAACACCTACATAAACCTAAAAGAGCTCCAGATCTCGAAGAACAACTGGAAAGACCGGTTGGTTGTCGACATTCCCAACCTCGTTAAACTCACCATTGGTAACCAGGACCTTGATGCCCTCATTCTTCCCCCCTCACTCAAGCACGTGGACTGGGACAGCGCCCGGGTAGTAACCCAGGGCATCATTGGCCAGCCGGTCGAACCCAACGTGGTGTGCTTGCTCCCAAACGAAATGGTGCTGACGACGGAAAACCAGGTCTACAAGTACCACCCAAGCACCACCGAGCTCCAGTTGTCGGTCAACGCCGGCTGGCACCCCTCGGCGTTCAGCTTTCCCCCTCTCCACTATGCCTACATGATATTCGCCGACGAAGTCTCTCCCGAGGACATGTCAACCATCTTTGACGGGTGCACTATCCGCTTCCTCGACCTCTCGATCCGAAATTGGCCCACCCGGTCCCAGCCTTTGGCCATCCCAGCACTGGTCGAGACCCTCAAAATAGAAGTGTGGAATTTCCAGGGTAGTGGGGTGGTCCACTTGACTTTCCACGGCCAGCCGAGACTCCGCGAACTAGAGGTGAAAATCGGTATCCGCGACATGTGGGCAGAATACGCCTTCGTAGACGGGCTTCCAGAAACGCTAGAGTGTGTCAATGGTACCCCTTTATAGACAAAGCATACACGATTCTCGCTAGCCCAGCGCTTTGGCCACATCCCGATTGTGTGGCACGTTGTAGGTGGCTTTTACCCTAAGCTCGAGCGAAAGAACGGGTGGAAGTGGTATTTCAGGAGTCGTCTCTCAAGATGGAAATGAGCTTGACTTGCGTCGAGTAACATTTAGGTTTATCAATCTCTGTCTGGGCAATTCCTCCAGATTCCTCCAGATTTTCAAATGCCTTTCAGTCAGACCTACAGGTCTACGTACGGATGATCGACTCCTGAGGGGCCTGACCACGCATTGGAAATATCCCCGGAGAGGCTGCTTTTAAATTTGTGGATGGAAACCCAGATGGTGTAAAGTTTGTGATCGTGGGCTCCAGTTCAGTTGACTCTCGTTTTCTGATCAATTTGCAACCATTCCCAATTGGGAATAGTGTGCATGGAGGATACAACCCACGACATTCGAGATAGAACCTAAGTAGCGAGTACGGGATCAAGTGACCAGAGAGGTAGAGGCTCCTAACTAGAGAGTAAATGAGCACCCAGCTTTTGAGCCCAGCTTTAATTATGATCACGTTTGCTGTGTTTGTGTGCAGTTCCGTGGCAAAGGCGAGGACACGAGGCCCCAGTGGCGGTGGTCTGAAGTTAGCTGCGTTCTTCGCAACCCCTAACCAGTACCTCTAGCATAAGCACAATAGCAATAGTCCCCGCTTACAACATTACTGAAATTTCACTTATAATATTTTTGACCTATGTATTATCTTCTCGAAGATAAGCTATTCAACCATCCTCACCACTAAAACTGTCTCTCCTCACATACGACTAGCCAGAACTCCTCTCGTCTGGACAGCAAGACCTCGTCCATCCAACCACATCTCTCCTCGAATCTATTCATTCCTATGTAGTACGCAGTACCGTGTCACCACTACACCCACTCGTTATTCCGTTTATTAATGCAATTATCTGTAGGGGGCGTCGGCGTCGATGCAGTACTGCAACTCCTGCTCCCACTTGTCACCGTTCTCCAACAACTTTTCCTTGTTGTACAACAACTCCTCGCGGGTGGCGGTGGTGTACTCGACGTTCGGGGTCTCGACAATGGCGTCGACGGGGCACGACTCCTGGCAGTAGCCGCAGTAGATACACTTGGTCATGTCAATGTCGTACTTGTAGGTTCTTCTCAGGCCGTCAATCCGTTCCTCGGCCTCGATGGTGATGGCCTGCGCCGGGCAGATGGCCTCACAGAGCTTGCAGGCAATGCACCGCTCCTCACCCAGGGGGTACCGTCTCAACGCGTGCTCGCCACGGAACCGCGGCGAGATCGGACCCTTCTCGAACGGGTAGTAGATGGTGTAGGGTTCGCGGAAGTACATCTCAAGCACAATGTACATACCTCTGGCGATCTCGGACAAGAAGAAGAACTTGGTGGCCTTGGACAACGCCAGCTCGCCCAGCTCCTCCCAAGTCTTGGGCTTGGGCAACCGGAAGTCCTGGGGAGGCGCCGCCATCTCGGAGCCTGCCTGGCTGTTGTAAGCAAACGCCGCGGCGGGCTTCCAAAGGTTCGGTGTGGATGCAAGCCCGCGGATGCCCCGGGCAGCCATAGCCGGTCTGAAGAGCGTTCTCGAAAACATGGGGCCTGGTTTGTTGGTTCGAATTGAAAAAAACTGCGTTGGAATAAGTCGCGCTAGCCACCAGCCAATCGTAGCGCTGGTTTTACGAAAAAATGTGGAGTGCGAGCCCAGGGCGATGTGAGTGCGGGTGGGTGAGGGGGCCGGGAAAGGTGAGAATATGGTGAGGTAGGGGTGAGATATTGGGTCTCGGGTGTAAATAAGAAAACGGATGATGGGGTTTTGAGAGTTCATGTGGTTTGTTTTGGCTGACTTTGGGTCCTGGTGTGGGACAATCACCCGGCTTGGCGGCCCCCTCGGGCTAAAGCCACGAAAACCAACGTCTACGGAGTCGGAAAAGTGCGACATTACATTTGCGATATACCCGATTGGTGATGGAGTAGGTAATCAAAAGGGACCATTTGGTTGGACGAGGCGAGGTGAGCCGGAGAGGTAAAGCAAATAAAGGAAGTAACTACCAACCCTGTGAATTGATGGTATTTGATAGTGATTGATTAAAACCCGATCTAATAGCCCCTGCTGACTGTACCTGGGCCTACTCTTACCACACTAAGTTTTTACCACCAATCGCCAACACAATCTAAAAGTACCAGCAAAGTCGCCACCACTATCACCCAATCGTCACAACTACCACTACCAACACCCACCTAACTTTCTTTCTCGTCTATTGAATATATTACGTTTGCAACCGCTCGTCCTCACTCATGTCGTCCAACTCAAAGTCCGCCTCGCGCTCCAACCGGGTAAACGTGTCGGGCACCATCTCGCCGTCCTCGCTGTACCCAACCAACCACAAGTAGAGCGTCACCACCAAGTTGAACCACAAGTAGATCAAAAACGCCGCACCGGCCACAACCAAAATGTACGCCAGGTGGTCCAGCCCAAGGTTGTGCACCAACTCAAGCTGCTCCTCGTTGGCCAGCATGAACAGCAACCCTGCCATCACAAGACAGAACGGCGGCATGTACTGGAAGTTGCGGATCTTGCCGTTCTCGGTGGTGGCCCGGTCCTCCAAGAGGAACAGCGTCTCGATGATCCGGGTGAGTCCCGCCAACATGAGCGCCATGCCAAACACCAAGTGCACCTTGGTCAGAATCACCAGGTGCTGCACGTGCTCACTCATCAGCCACCCGGTAAAGATCAAGATCACCAGCGGAACCCACGACCGGCGGTTCCCGCGGGAAAGCCACATACCGAGGAGACCCCCGCACCACCAGATGATCCCCATAGCCGTGTGCTGGTAGTCGCCCATCCACCACGGCTCCTCCCCCCACCGGTGCTCGGTGAAGGTGTTGACAATGCCCCACAACATGATCACCGTCAGATCCCAGAACTCCTGCGAGTAGTAGCGCAGCGGGTCCAGCAGCGCCAACTGGTGCTTGCGGATCCACGGGATCAACAACAAAATGAGCAAAATGCCCCCGTAAGTGATGAAGGCGGTGCCCATAATCCCGTGGGCAATGCACTGGCCGGTGTGTTTGCCGTAGCAGAAGCCAAAGAGCGCAGTGACCAGGAGACAGGTGCGGATAAACCCCACAAGCACTCCAAGCAGCAGCAACCACTTGTAAGCGGTCAAAACCCGCGCCAGAGCCGCGTTGTCCGCCAAGTGGGGGTAGAACTTGTTCACGAGGGCGTTGGACCCCAGCAAAAGCGTGCCAATAAACACTGTGGCCCCGAGCCACATCGACAAGAACCACAGTGTGCCCACCAGCGTGCGGTTCTCGTGGTTGTCCAGGTTGTCGGGGAACCGCAAGAATAACAGCTCGATCACCAGGTACCCGGTGCAAACAAGCTGCATCCCCACACTCCACCGCATGCGGTCAGCAAGCGCAAACGCTGCTGCCACCAGCTGGAGCACCACAAGAATAGCAAGCGTGAAGATCCAGTGGGCGGTCTTGGAACCGGCATTGATCGGGTGGAACTCTGGGCGTTCGTCGGGCATCAACATCTTGTTGTCCTCGTCACTGCCACCCATCTCCATGGCAGCAACGGTAGCGGCCACCGCTAGTGTCACGAGCAACTTGGTTCGGCTCATGGTCCTTGTGAAAAGTCGCGTCCTACGGGGATTTTTCGGGCCGCGTTTGCAGCCGGCCACGGGCTATCGTATGATTACGGGGGGAAGGAAGGTCTACCAGGGGCGGATCGGAGTGTGGTGGGTGGAGAGTAGCACGTTCAACGTGGTTTTAGTAGTTGGTTCGGCGGAGGATCACCTTTAGAAGTGCAATTTTAGCTGTTTTTCAGGGATTTCTGAGGGGTCTTTTTTAGTGCTGTAGTGCGCGATATTCCATTTATCATTAGTGTCACAGAGTGAACAGGGTCCTGCGATCTCTTGGCAGGGCAGTTACGGAAAACAAAGAGGAAGGGGCGTTGTTGGTGCATTCCCGGGGGAAACGGGGGGTCTTGGCGGTGTGTTTCGCTACACGGGGGCTTAATT
The DNA here is from genome assembly GCA_030560525.1 of Diutina catenulata. Taxonomy (NCBI): domain Eukaryota; kingdom Fungi; phylum Ascomycota; class Pichiomycetes; order Serinales; family Debaryomycetaceae; genus Diutina; species Diutina catenulata. The sequence continues at coordinate 60,883 of JAKTTW010000034.1, forward strand.
CGAGGCTATGTGTCGGCTCCCCGCGGGGAGTATTTTTGACTGCAGGTGTCAATGTAACCGAGACCGGACATAAAGAGCCAGTCAGGGGCGAGATAAGAGATAATGGGGGGAAACGGGGTTCACGAAAATGCGAACCCTGGGGACCTTTGGGATTGTACCATCACTGAAAGACAGCATCTTTACACGTGTTTTTTTGTTTTGTGTATTCAGAGAACATTTATGGAGTGTCGGAACATTTAAAAATGACGGAGCATTTGAAAATGCCGGAACATTTAAAAACGACGGAACGTTTTTAAATGATCCGTGTGAACGAGTTTTGATGTGGGTTGCAGTGTGTTCTCATCTTCGACCATTTGACTTTTGAAAAGCGAAGGGGTTTGCAGTACGGTCGCCCGCGGGGGATAACAGTAGTTAATGAGAGCAGTGAGCGCTCAAAAGACCATTGCAGGTCCCGAGGGGAACACTGGTAGAAGCAAGAGACCACCACGAGGGTGAGCCCCCTGAAAGACAACTGCCAGTGTTGATTATTGGTACGATTTTGTCTCTATTTATACCCCAGACCCATGCATGGTGACTCACCTTTAGATGCGCTGGAACGATGTGACGATGACTCACCGGTGAATGGGCCCATTGTGTCGTACTCCTGTTTTGGTGTGCTCTGTTCTCTTTTGAGTCACTCCGATCCCCCTGCTCATGTCTTATCCATTTTTCATTCGATACTTCTCCACCAACCATATCATAACGAACACCCATAACCATACCCCAACCATACACAGTGAACATTGACCATACCTAGTGAACTTTCCCTGTGAACTTTCCCAGTGAACTTTCCCGAACATACCCCTATCACCAACCTGAGCCCACAATCCCCTAACCTACTCCATTCCCACCTTCATTTTAACTCTCTGAATCTATTCTATTCTCTATTAAGCAGAGGCCTTCTGGGCGCCAATGTAGTTGATGGCCGACCCGGCCTTGAAGAACTCAACCTGGTCCTTCGACATGGTGTGCTTGGTCTGGATGTCAAACGTCGACCCGTCGCGCTTGGTCACACGCACAGTGAGCTCACCCCCGTTGTCGCCACCCTTCTCGATCATGTCGCGGAGGTTGACAGTGGTGAGCACGTCACCAGAGGCAATCTTGTCGTAGTCAGCCTCGTTGGCAAAGGTGAGAGGCAACATCCCCTGCTTCTTCAAGTTGGTCTCGTGGATACGGGCAAAAGACTTGACGAGGATCACCTTACCGCCCAAGAACCGCGGCTGCAACGCAGCGTGCTCACGGGCAGACCCCTCACCGTAGTTGTGCTCGGCCACCACCACCCAGGGACGCTCCTCGGCGTTCCACTTGATCATGAGCTCGGGAATGGCGTGGGCCTTGCCGTCAAAGTCGTAGGCAGTGTTGACCTCGCCGGTCTCCTTGTTGACAGCACCAATGAGGGTGTTGTTGGCAATGTTCTCCAAGTGGCCCTTGTACTTGAGCCAGGCGCCAGCAGCCGAGATGTGGTCAGTGGTACACTTGCCCTCCACCTTCAAAAGCACGGTAGTCTCGAGCTCGTTGCCGTTCCACGGCTTGAAGGGGTCCAACAACTGCAAACGGTCGGACGAAGGCAGCACGTTCACCGAAACCTCGGGCTTGGGCTGGGGGTTGGACTCGGGGTAGAACTCCTCGCGGCCCTTGATGAACCCGTGCGAGGGCAACTCGTCGCCCTGGGGAGGAGCAAACTTGAACTCGGACCCGTCGGGCTTGGTGATCAGGTCGGTCACGGGGTTGAAGTTGGCGTCTCCGGAGTAGATCATGGCGGTGACCACGTCGGGCGAGGTCAAAAAGTTCATGGTGTTGCGGTTGCCGTCGTTACGGGCACGGAAGTTACGGTTGAACGAGGTGAAAATGGCGTTCTCCTCGGTCAGCAGCTTGTCGACGTCAGTACGGTCCCACTGGCCAATGCAGGGGCCACACGCGTTGGCAAGCACAATGGCTCCGTTGTCCTCAAACGTCAGCACAAGCCCGTCCCGCTCGATGGTGGCCCGGATCAACTCGGACCCGGGGGTGACAAAGAAGGGGATCTTGGGCTTGAGACCGGCCTGCTGGGCCTGGGTCACCAACAGCGCCGCGCGGGACATGTCCTGGTACGACGAGTTGGTGCACGAGCCGATCAAACCGGCAGAGATGGTCAGAGGCCAACCCTCCTTGGAGGCAGTGGCACCAAACTGCGAGATGGGAGTCAGCAAATCGGGGGTGAAAGGACCGTTGACGTGAGGCTCGAGCTCGGAAAGGTTGATCTCAATCACCTTGTCGTACTCAGCGCCCTCATCAGCACCCAAGAAGCCCTGGGCCTTGGCCGCGTCGGCGGCGTCCGCAATGGGCCCACGCCCGGTCTGGACAAGGTAGCGGCGGTGAGCCTCCTGGTAGGGGAACGTCAGGGTGGTAGCACCAATCTCCGCACCCATGTTACAGATAGTGGCCATACCCGTGCACAGCAACAGCTCCACACCGTCACCAAAGTACTCGACAATGTAGCCAGTACCACCACGGACAGTCAACATCCCCGCGAGCTTGGTGATGACGTCCTTGGGCGACGCCCACCCGCTGAGGTGGCCCGTCAATTTGACACCCAACACCTTGGGCGCCTTCAACTCCCAGGGAGTCCCGGTAAGCGCGTCGACAGCGTCAGCACCACCGACACCAATGGCAATAGCACCCAACCCACCGGCGTTGGGGGTGTGGGAGTCGGTACCAAGCATCATCAACCCAGGCACAGAAAAGTTTTCGAGCACAATCTGGTGGATGATACCCGAACCAGGGCCCCAGAACTGGATGCCGTACTTTTCTCCACACGACTGCAAAAAGTCAAAAACCTCCTTGTTGGTGGCAATCAGCGCCTTCAAGTCGTCCTCAGCACCCTCCTTGCCCACAATCAAGTGGTCACAGTGGATCAGTGCCGGCACAGCCGTCAGCTTCATCCCACAGGTCATAAACTGCAAAAGCGCCATCTGGGCCAGGGCGTCTTGCATGGCCACACGGTCAGGGTTCAACATCAAGTAGCGCTCGCCACGCACGTCGGCCACCAGCTTGGCCCCCAGCAACAGCTCCTCGGGGTTGACCAAGTGGGAGTAGAGAATCTTTTCGGCGAGGGTCAACTTGGCCAGGGGCAACTGAGAACGCACCTGGTCCAACTTGGCCAACAACTTGGGGTAGGGCGGGGTACGCAGCTGGTACGCCGCGGGCACGTCGAACCCGCGGGTGGCAAGATACCTCCGGGCACTAAGCATGATCGATGGTTTTTTTTTCGAGTTGAAAATTGTGAAAAATCACCACGCTATCTACGTGCGCGCACGGCGTTGAGAATGACTCAGAATCCGGGGAAGCCGTGGGCCGTGAGTCACGCGGGTGCAGAGACGCTGGCGAGAGTTAGGTGGTGGTGGTGGGTGGTTGAGAGGGCTAGCAGTGGTGGCAAAAGGGTGTTTTGCGGTCGGTGGAGCGGGGGCGGGTGACTAACCCAATGGCCGTGATTGGCTCGTGCGTTTGATCCGGTTCCGGCCGCGGTACCGGGGAAAATATGCAGGGTGAGTACGGTGGTAAGGGAAGGGTATCAACACTCTAAACACTCTAAAGCGGTGTCACGGTCAACCCTGGATTGCAACCGTCTGTGGGGGCTGTTCCATGCGGGACGCACCCTGTGAGCGAAGCATCACTGTGACGTGTCGTATAAGGGCTCAAACTCGGTGAAGGTGAATAGAAGTCTCACACGAGCCCAATTGACTACACAGTGCTAGGAACAGCTGGGGGGCCGCGAGCGGCGCCCCCCAGACCCCCCAACGCCTAGCTGGATCTGGCTGGGTCTGGGCTCACATCATAGTACACATCATAGAACACATCATATAACTGATCTCCACATCTAAACTGACCTCCACATCTATACTGACCTCCACATCTAAAAACTGATCTCCCATCATTAACCGATCTCCACCCTAGCTTCTTCCATTCTCTTGATCTACTTAAAAGGCATCCTTGATGGCCGTCTTCCCGTTCTTAAAGTTGTAGCTCTTGCCAAACGTCTTCTGCTTGGGCAACACGTCGACAATCGCCGCAGCAACGTCCTGGCGGGTCACCGACGCCTTGTCGTAGTCACCGGGCTTGATGAGCTCCACCTGGCCCGTGCCCTCGTCGTCGGTCAACAACGTCGGCTTCAAAATGGTGTAGTCGAGCCGGGCCCCAAACTCGTGGATGAGAATGCGGTCAGCGTAGAACTTGGCAATGTAGTAGTCCCGGATCGGCGACTTGTCGACAAACGCCCGGTCGTCCGCGTGCAACGCACTCAAGAGCACGTAGCGACGCACGCCAGCCTTGACGGAGCCCTCAAACAGCTTGACAGCCCCGTCGAGGTCCACCTGCAACAAGTTCTTGCCCGCACTGCCCGCGGTGAACACCACGGCGTCGTGGCCGTGGATGAGCTCGGCGAGCTTGGCAGGGGTGGTGTCGTCAAGCAGCGCCAACTTGGTGGTGGTGCGCTCCAAGTCGGCAAACGTCTCCTGCTGGTCCTTGCCACGCACAATGGCCGTCACTTCGTGGCCCTCTTTGTCCAAGAGCTTCACAAGCCGCTGGCCCACCTTGCCGTGGGCCCCAAACACAATTACCTTGGTCATAGTTGCTACCGTGGTGGTGGCTCGGATTTATACGGGGGCATGCGAGGGCCCTTAACCGGTCCGTGCAGGGCCTCGCGTTAGACCACGCAGGGACGTTGGACCCGAGAGATGACACAGAATAGAGTTTCGGGGCCACACGGTGGAGACGGGCAGGTGGAAAGAGTGCTACAATGCGATTGTGTCACAAAAGAGATTGTGGAGATTTTGTAACACGAATCGCACACCACCCCCTATCTACGCCGGGTATCGTCATCCCCGTTGCTTGCTTCTTATGTCAGCATGACTCGGGCGGACTCCTCGAACCGACTCGATCGGGTGATGTTCACGTGAGACCTCACCCAAAAAATAGGAACCGATGACAAACTGTGTAGGGCGGTTTTGTGGCGATGGCGGCCCTTTCGGGTTGACGCTCTTCCGCAACGCCTACTTGGACATGCCGCCGTACGAGGACCGGTTCAGGGACTTCAAGGTGATCGAATACGACGACTTCTCCGAGGTGGCCGACTACATCGAGCTGGGCCAGTGGGAGGGGTTGTTCTACTTGGTCCAGACGTGGAACAACCAGTTCCGCATCCAGTCACCCTACTTCGGGGACTACCACGACCACTGTCTCCTCCCTAAACATTACGGCGAAGACATGTTTGGGTGCATGAGCGTGAAAATGTGCGGGCTCCCCGAGTGCATCGAGGACCACATGGAGCAGTTCTCGCACATCGGGTGTCTGCTTATTTAGTTATGAAACGCATTTTTCACATTGTAGCACATTCCAGCCACGCACAGCTAAAACAGTCAACAGCCACGACAGCTAAAACAGCCAACAGCCACGACTAAAACAACACGCCAACGTAACTAATCCTCGCTCGCAACGTCTGTCTGACTCGTGTGCAGGGCGATGCACGGCACCACCTGGCAACCGCCCCCAGGCTAGTATAGCCAATCGCCCGCTTCACCCACATTCGCTTGCGAGGCAGCCCGGTCACGGGGTTCGCTACGCGGTCGAGCAGACGCGATCGTACCACGGGTCCTGCAGGTACCCCGGGACGTGAACCAAAACAACAGGGGTAGCGCCGCACGGGGCTGAGCTCCCGCCACAAACGCCCTGTGTCCGCGGTTACTTGTTAACCCCCGTAGCACCCCCGCTCGCCTGCTCCGAGCCCGACCACCGTCGTCGTCTCGAGCGCTCGCCTACTATTTTTAGGTCACCCCACCGCTGGCAAAAGAAATGCGGGAGTGTATAGTGCGCGAAGGACCCTGGCCAACTACCGTCGTATCGCCCCATCACCGAACCCACGCCCAAAAAAAGTAACCCATCGAAGCCTACCCTAATACACAACCACCCCACCAATTGCCCTGCCCCACCACCCCGTAAATCCCCGCGTAGCTCGCCCTTCCTCACCGTCGTCATTGTGCGTGCGCGCAGACTATCGGAAAAAACTCGATTCAAGACACCACTAGGCCATGCGACGGTTGAAAGTGGGGATCCGTCCCCAGCTCATTATCCTCGTGATGAGTGCGTCGCTCCTCCTGCTTCTCATCCTCGCGGTGGTCACCGGGGTGTATTTCAGCTCCAACTTGCTGGAGCTCCGTGCCGAGCGGCTCGAGGTGATTGCCCAGTTGAAGGCGACCCAGATCGCCCAGTTGGTGACGCTGATATATTACCAGGTGAGCTGGATCACCCAGCGCGACCAGGTGCTCACCGCCCTCACCCTGCTCCGTGCCAGCGACCAGCCGCTGCTGCGGTTCACCTCGCGGGCCAACGTCACCATCGACCAGTTGGTGCTGCTGCTGGACAACTTTGCCGCAGCCCGACTATACAACTTGGACCTCGAGGTGCTTGTGGAGCTGGAGAACCAGGTCACCAACTTGCTGCCGTGGGCCCGCGACTTCCTCTACCCGCTCCGCGAGAACGCACTGGTGCCGCCGGTGCTATACGCCGACGGGGTGAGCACGCTGGGCTACTTCACGGGGCCCATTGCCAACGACACCTCGTTCGACCGCGACGCGTACTTCATGTGCATCACCCTCCCCATCTACGCCAACACCCTGATTGTGCTCTCAGAACAGTTTTTGGCCGGGTATCTCTCGGTGATCTTCTCGACGTCGCTGATCCAGATCGCCATGGGCGACAAAAAGGACAACTCCACCACCACCACCTCGCTCACCTCCACGGGGCCCGACGTGGTCAACGCCGAGGACATCCGCGTCATCCTCGTGCTGCCGTTGTACGGCGACCCGCGCGACGGCAACCCGGCGCCGTTGGACGGGTACAAGTACGTGCTCCCCTACAAGAACTCCGACAACTTTCTGGCGTCCGAGCCCTACAACATCAACTCGCTGATGGCGATCCAGGACGCGCTCTCGGACCACACGCGCGGGTCCAACCGCAACATCGACCTGGGCCTGCGCCAGGTGGCCATCGGGTACGACCACATCCGGCTCGACCCGGGGCTCGTGTGGACGCTCCTCGTGGAGCAGCCGCGGCTGTCGTTCTTGGAGCCCGTCAACAACTTCAAAAAGATCATCATCGGGGTGGTCATCGGCATTGGCGCCTTCATGTGCATCGTCACCTTCCCCCTCGCGGTGTACTTTGTCAAGCCCATCACCAAGCTCAAGGACGCCACCGTGCAGATCACCAACCTGCGGCGCCGGCCCAAGACCAAGGACTCGCTGAGCGTGCACCTGCTGATGGGCCCGCCGCTGTACTTTTCGTTGCGCCGCCGGCGGCCCACCGAGAAGGACGACGACACCGAGCTCGTGCCGCTGCCCCACCGCCACCTGGTGCTGCTGGTGCCGCTGCTGGGGTACTCGCTGGGCATCCAGATGCCGCGCCAGATCGAGCGGCTGAAGAAGTTCTTCAAGGACGAGATCACCGAGTTGACGGACGCGTTCAACATCATGACGGCCGAGTTGGCGCGCCAGTACGCCAACTTGGAGGACCGGGTCAAGCAGCGCACCAAGGAGCTCGAGGCGCTGAAGGTGGAGGCCGAGGCCGCCAACGAGGCCAAGACGGTGTTCATTGCCAACATCTCGCACGAGTTGCGCACCCCGCTCAACGGGATCCTCGGGATGACCGCCATCGCCATGGACGAGCCCGACCAGCTGCGCACCCAGGAGCTGTTGAAGCTCATCCACCGCCTGGGCGAGTTGTTGTTGCACATCTTGACCGAGTTGCTCACCTACCTGAAGAACACCCTCAAACGGCTGAAGCTCGAGCGCGCCAACTTCCAGATCTTGGAGGTGGTGGGCCAGACCAAGCTGATCTTCGACAAGCTCGCGCGCGACCTGCGGGTCCACTTCCTGGTACTCGTGAAGCCCGCGGTCATGCGCAAGCTCATCTTGTTTGGCGACCTGAACCGCATCATCCAGATCGTCATGAACCTCGTGCTGAACTCGCTCAAGTTCACCCCGGTCGACGGGCTGGTGGACGTGCTGTTCAAGCTCTTGGGCGAGTACGACTACACGCGGCTGGCCGCGGCGGACTTTGCCGAGGTGTTTGTCAAACCTCGCGGCCGTAGACTCAAGGAGTTGCCACCGGTGCCCGGGAAACGCTTGCGCACGGTGCACGACGGCCGCCAGGCGCTGGCCGCGCTGCTCGAGCGGCTCCCGCTGGACCGCAAGCTGCTCGACCGCAAGCCGCTGATCGACCGCAAGCCCCTGGTGGACCGCAAGCCGCTGGTGTCCGGAGACCGCGACGACACCCTGGTGGTGACGCTCCCGACCTCCGAGTACGAAAACGCGCTCTTCCGGCTGCAGTTCACCAAGCCGTTGCCGCTGGTGCCCGACGGGCTGGCTGCGGGGTCGTCGCTGACTCCCGACACCGCCGTCGACCTGCTGCTGCTGTACCTGTCCAAGCCGCCGCCGTTGCCGCCCAAGCCGCAGCAGATGGCCAACCGCCAGGTCATCAACACCAGCTACGACCTGAAGCTGGTGCTGCTGTTGCTGACGCACTACGAGGTGGTCAAGAACGACCGCGTCTACAAGACCCGCACGCTTGGGCTGCCCACCACCTGGGCGATCCAGATCCAGGTGCGCGACACCGGGCCGGGCATCGAGCCGGCGCTCCAGGAGAAGGTGTTTGAGCCGTTCATCCAGGGCGACCAGACGTTGCTGCGGCTGTACGGCGGCACGGGGCTCGGGTTGCTGATCTGCCGCCAGTTGGCCACGATGATGAACGGGACGCTCACGTTGCTGCTGACCATTGGCCAGGGGCTGACGTTCACGTTCACGGTGCCGCTCAAGCAGACGGGCGAGGTGGTGGTGGACGACGCCGACATGGCGGAGTTCTGCGACGACGAGTTCAACCCGGACTCGCGCATGAACCGCCGGGTGGCGTTTGAGGAGCCGGTGTCGGACCCGGAGCCCGCTCCGGACGTGGGGCTGTACCAGCTGGACGTGCTGCCGCCCGAGACCACCCTGGCCAACAACCTGCCGCCCGACACGCCCCGCAAGCGCCCGCTGTTCATCCGCGAAAAGCTGTTGTTGTTGCTGAAGCCCGACCTCGTCACCAAGGGCCTGACGGGCACGGCGGCGCTGCTGACCCACCTGGACACCGAGGTGATCCTGACGCTCAAACACATCCGCATCTTGGTGGCGGAGGACAACATGGTCAACCAGGAGGTCATCAAGCGCATGCTCAAGCTCGAGGGGTTTGTCAACGTGGTGATGGCCAAGGACGGCGCCGAGGCGGTGGAGATGGTCAAGGAGGCCAACGAGCTGTTGCAGTTGTTTGACTTGATCTTCATGGACGTCCAGATGCCCAAGGTGGACGGGTTGTTGGCCACGAAGATGATCCGGTCCAACTTGGGGTTCACCCGCCCCATCATCGCGCTCACGGCGTTTGCCGACGAGTCCAACGTCAAGGAGTGTCTTGCTGCCGGGATGCTGGGCTTCTTGGCGAAGCCGATCCGCCGCTCCAACATTAAAAAGGTGATAACCGAGTTCCTGCCCCAGTTGTTGGGAGCAGCGCTCGCCCTGCCGACGTCCGAGGCGCAGTTCCGGTTTGGAGAGCTGCCGATGCCGTCGCTGGCGGGCACCCCGATCCACGAGCACGACCGCCGGTTGGGCTCTGCGACCGATGTTCGCCGTAAATCGAACTCGCGGTCGCTGGGGGGGCTGGCCGAGTTGCCGCCTCCCCCGCCTGGCGAGGGTCCTGCCATCACGGTAGACTCGCCAGGCCCTTCATAGAATGCATGCCCCAGTGGCCTAATACATATAGAGTAAAATTTTGGAGGAGAAATTAGGTTTTGGATACTTGGAGCTTTTAGCTTCATTCCGAGTGTTTGGGTGGGTGTAAAGGCTTGAAAGTAGGAGAGGTTTCTCTAGTAATGCGACTGAACAGTGTTTTTGGGGTATTTTGTTTTGAAGACGTCGCTAGGGTGTCTACGTTGGGACCATGTTTGTCTGATATTCGTGTCCTGCATATAGTTCGGCTGCAAAATATAGATATGGAGACGGGAGATACCGTGTCTGCTCTAGTTTACGATACCCTTCCTGTTTGTTAAATGTCTGTGTATCGGCGCCAAAGTTCAGTGATCCCAGCCTGGAACAAGGCCACCCTGCTGCTTCTGGCATTACTGTACATGGTAAAATTTTTGAGTTCACGTTGGTACCCAACCATTACAGGTACCCGACCATTGCAGGTTCGTCAATTTGCCGAGGGCTTCCCTGAGAAGCATATGAATAGCTTTGTAACCGTGCTACTTGCTCACTGAGACGAATCTTTCCTACATCATGGGTTCGCCCTACATTGCAGCGACACACATACACCCGAGACACCCTATCACATCTGATCAGTCCACCTCTCCGTCCAACAACACATCTCCTGGAATCCCCGTCTCTTTATTTTTTCCCGTGTCTCTCCACGTCTCCGTAACACCACCAAACCACACTTCCGGTAACCCACCGAGTCGACCTTCCTCGGGCCGAGCGACACGACGCGGGGTAGTACCCACCCAATCCCAGCCTCTCTCACCACTCCACCATCCCTACTACTCTCTTTCTCTCTTACCGCCTACTTCCCTTCCTATCTTACCACCTACTTCACTCTCTCGCAGCCTCCTTCCCAATCTTCGTCAATTCTTTCTTTCTTCTCTCGTACTACCTCGGTCTTCTCTACGCCCACTTCCTACCCATCGCGGGTAACCACCCACCCGTAAACATAGCCGTCCGCCACCGACCACCACATCTCCGTCGCTCCCTTCCCCACCACTCTCCCGCGTTCCCCCACCCGTAAGCCCCACACCGCCGTCGTGCCTCCACATAAATTCCGAGCGCGACGCTACGTCACCATGGCCAACAACGACAAACCGGTGCCCAAGAACATCGAGGAGCTCTTGCGCATGCTCTCTGCGGGCCAGGAGCTCAGCGAGACCCAGCAGAAGCAGATGAAGGACTACAAATTCTGGAAAACCCAGCCGGTGCCCGCGTTGGACGAGCCCATCGCAGCCGAGGGGCCCATCGAGGTCAAGGCGGTGGACAAGGTGCCTGCGGAGCCGTTGCCGATGTTGGACGCGTTCGAGTGGCTGACCATCGACGTCGAGAACTCTGCCGAGCTCGAGGAAGTGTACCAGTTGCTCTACGAAAACTACGTCGAGGACCAGGACGCCACCTTCCGGTTCAAGTACTCGCACGAGTTCTTCCGGTGGGGGTTGAAGCCGCCCGGGTGGAAGAAGGAGTGGCACGTGGGCGTCCGCGTCAAGGACACCAAGAAGCTCGTGGCCTTCATCGCCGCCATCCCGGTGACGTTGCACGCGAACCTGGCCGAGGTCAAGCTGGTGGAAATCAACTTTTTGTGCATCCACAAGAAGTTACGGGCGAAGCGGTTGGCGCCTGTGCTCATCCGCGAGATCACTCGCCGAGTCAACCGCCACGACATCTGGCAGGCGCTCTACACCGCGGGGGTGGTGTTGCCGCTGCCGGTGGCCACGCTGCGGTACACCCACCGGCCCATCAACTGGGGCAAGTTGCACGACGTGGGGTTCTCCCACTTGCCCTCCAACCAGACCCGGCTGGGCATCACCGCGTTCTACGCGTTGCCGCTGCAGCCCAAGACCAAGGGGTTGCGCCCGATGACCGACGCCGACTTGGACGAGGTGCACGCGTTGTTGCACACGTTCCAGCAGAAGTTTGCCCTCACCCAGGTGTTTGCCAAGGACGAGTTGCGCCACTGGTTGCTTGGGGCCGACGTGGTCAAGTCGTACGTGGTGGAGAAGGAGGGCCGCATCACCGACTTTTTCTCGTACTACCTCTTGCCGTTCACGGTGTTGGAGAACGCGGACCACCTGGAGTTGGGGGTGGCGTACTTGTTCTACTACGCGCTGGAGCTGTCGGGCCAGCCGGGGTACAAGCAGCGGCTCACGGCGTTGATGAACGACGCGTTGATCACGCTGAAGCAGTTTGGCGTCGACGTGTTCAACGCGTTGGCAGTGCAGGACAACCTGTACTTTATCAAGGACTGCAAGTTTGGTCTGGGCGACGGCTTCCTCAACTACTACTTGTTCAATTACAAGATGCAGCCCGTGCACGGGGGCATCGATCCCACGACGAAGGAGGTGGCGGAGGATACTACGCTGGGCGTGGGCGTGGTGTTGTTGTAGTTTAGTTGTTGTGTTATAGAAATAGACAGAGAATTGGAAGAAGGAGAGGATGTGTGGAAGTCCGAGAAGAGAACGAGATCAGTGGTAGTGGACGGGGGTAATGGGTGGATGTGGAGAGTGGGAAAACATGAAACAGTATGATAGAAGAAGTGAAAAAAATCATAGGTGTTGGAAGGAAGTTATAGTGGCCGTAGTGGGTTGCTTACTGGTTGATGAGACAAACTAAACCACTGAAAAACCATATTACCAACCAAGTAACAACTTAGTGAAGCAAACTTTAGAAATGATCCTAAACTGACCCAGAATTGACCCTGAACTAATCCAGAACTTACCCAGAACTGACCCCTCAGTAGACCCCATCTGTTCTCATTTTTCCTACCCGCCTCCCATGCTACCCATCCTCGCTTCCTCACACGTGTCCTGCACACACCACCTACTCATCGCGGTCTTCAGTCCATCGCGACCATACCCCTCCACGATGATTTCAAGCACTAGCTGGGTCCCGCGTGGGTTTGCCCTGGAATTCCCAGAGAAATACGAGTTGGACGATGCGGAGATGGAGCGCATCACCCAGTTGGGGGCCATGGAGCTCGAGGACGCCAAGGAAGACCTCGAGGAGGCCCAGGCTGCCAACCCGGAGTCGTTGGTGCCGCAAGAAACCGCTGACGACGACTTGAAGGCGTACGACCTCGAAAACTACGACAACGAGGATGCCGGCGAGGGGGTGGAAGCGCTGATGTTCCCCGGTTTGGCCGGCACCGACGCCCAGTACCACGAGGACGGCGAAGACGCCTACTTGACGTTGCCGACGCAGGAAGACGAGGACGAGGAGAAGGAGGAGAACCAGATCTACCCCACCGACAACTTGGTGCTTGCCACCCGCACCGAGGACGACATCTCGTACTTGGACGTGTACATCTACGACGACGGCGCCGGGGCTCCCCAAGGAGCCGACGAGGAGGCGGCCGACGCCAACGAGGTGGCTCCGGGCATGGTCCGTGGCGCCAACTTGTACGTGCACCACGACATCATGTTGCCGCTGTTCCCGCTCTGTGTCGAGTGGGTCAACTTCCGCCCGGGTAAGGCGGTGGTGGAGGACGGCGACGCCAACATCGGCAACTTCGCGGCCGTGGGCACCATGGACCCCCAGATCGAGGTGTGGAACTTGGACTGCCTCGACAAGGCGTTCCCCGACGTCATTTTGGGGTCCACCGACGGCTCCGGCCCCAAAAAGAAGAAGAAAAAGGGCAAGTCCCACGTGGTGACCCACCACACCGACGCCGTGTTGTCGTTGGCCCACAACCGCACCCACCGCCTGGTGCTTGCGCTGACGCTGGCCGACCACACCGTCAAGTTGTGGGACTTGAACCTGGCGACCGCGGTGCGGCTGATGGTCGAGGTCCACCACGGCACCACGGTGGCGTCGTCGCAGTGGCACTTGCTGGAGGCTCAGATCCTCTTGACCGGTGGCTACGACTCGCAGTGTGCCCTCTCCGACGTCCGTATCGCCGACGACAAGCTGATGCTGAAGCACTACAAGATCGGTGGCGGCGAAGAGGTGGAGAACGTGCGGTGGGGCCTGGCCGAGCGGTTCTACGCGGGCACCGACGCCGGTAACGTCTACTGCTTCGATGCCCGTGCCGACAAACCCGTGTGGACGTTACACGCGCACGACCTGGGCATCTCGCTGTTGGACACCAACCCGTTCATCGACGGCATGGTCATCACCGCGGCCATGGGCGACAAGCTGGTCAAGTTGTGGAACGCGGCCCTGGGAGCGCCCCTGATGGTGATCCTGCGCGACTTTGGCGTGGGCAACGTGTTGGCGGCGCTGTTTGCCCCCGACATCGAGGTGGCCGGGTGTGCCGTGGTGGGCGGTGTGCTGGGTGCGCCCAAGTTGTGGGACGTGTTGGCCAACCGCGGGGTGCGCCAGACGTTTTCCGAGCAGGTGGGTGCTGTCCAGCAGCGGGCGCGTGCGGAGGCCGAGCAGGCCGGGAAGCTGTCCCGGATTGCCCGCAAGTACGTGGGCGACGCCGAGGAGACGATTGCCGTCGAGGGGGGTGCCGACCTCGACGACTCCGAGGACGAGGCCGACATGGAGGAGTAGTCCATCTGCATTGTATATTAGTAATAGACTCTGGAAGCGAGAGGTGTAGGCGTAGGGCTGTGTGGTGGTGTAGTGTGTGGGAGTTGGTTGGGAATTGTTGGATGGGAAGTGTTGGATGGGAAGTGTTGGATAGGAATGTGTCTGAGAGTAGTTTATGGGCACCTACTGGGTAATGTATCTGTGGTTACAGGTACACAGAGTGTATAAGAGCTCGATAGTGAAATACCAGTGTTTCAGACTAGTAGTTAGTCCAGGAGTACTTGGAGTTCATAGTATCGTAGACCATGAAAATGCCGGCTCAGGTTTTCCCTTGGGTTGACTGGTGCTTGAAGTTACTCGTAAATTGATACATCACATTCGTTCTAAGTGGGGTTGGCCACAGGCTTTTCCACAGCGGGTGTGGTAGCGGGGACTTCTGCAGTGAGGGTGGCGCCTCCTGCCTGTGTGGGTACAGTCCGCGGCGTGGCAGAACTCGGGTTTGAGGCCTGTACGGATGAACTGTTCGCCACTGGTGAATTGGACCCCAGGACCTGTTGAGGGCTGACCGTCAGTTTCGCAGCATCACTGCTCGCTACCTCGGTGGTCCGTCCTGTGGGGGAACTCACAGGCTGTCCCCTACTGGCCAGAGCCTGTCCAAATGGCGAACCTGCGGGCTGTGCACTACTGCCCAGAGCCTGTCCAAATGGCGAACTCGCGGGCTTTCCGTTACCGGCCAGAGCCTGTCCAAATGGCGAAGCCACACGCTGTCCACTGCTGCTCAGCGCCTGTCCAAACGGCGAACTCGCGGGCTGTCCACTGCTGCTCAGCGCCTGTTGAAACGGCGAACTCGCTGGCTTTCCACTGCTGTTCAGAGCCTGTCCAAATGGCGAACTCGCGGGCTGTGCACTACTGCCCAGAGCCTGTCCAAATGGCGAACTCGCGGGCTTCCCGTTACCGGCCAAAGCCTGTCCAAAAGGTGAACTCTCAGGCTGACCATTGCTGGCCATAGCCTGTCCAAAAGGCGAACTCCTAAAGTTTAAACTGCTGGTCAGAGTCTGGATAAAAGGCGAACTCACAGGCTGTCCATTGGTGGCCACAGCTTGTCTTGCGGGTGAAGCCACGGGCTGTTTATCGTTGCTCGTTGTCTGCTTTGCAGGTGAACTCGCAGGCTGATCGTTGCTGCTTGCCGTCACTTTTACCGCAGGAGAACTCGCGTTTGAGGCCGGTACAGGTGAACTACTCACTGATGAATTGGAGCCCAGGACCCGCTGGGGGCTGGCTGGCTGTTTCGCAGCACCACTGCTCGCTACCTCAGTGGTCTGTTTTGCGGGTGAACTCACGGGCTGCCCATTGCTGGCTACAGCCTGATTGAAAGGCGAACTCGCTGGCTGACCATTGCTGGCCACGGCTTGACTTGCGCTTGAGGCCACACGCTGTGCATTGTTGGCCACGGCTTGACATACGAGTGAAGCTGCACGCTGTATACTGCTGGTCTCGGCTTGATTCACGGGTGAAGCCACACGCTGGTCATCACTGCTCGCCGTGTGCTTTGCGGGCGACACCAGCGCCTGGGGGCTCTTACTGCTCACAGCCGTCAGCGCAGCAGGGACTGAGGTGCCAACTGTCTGAGAGTTGGTCGAATTCCCACTCGACAGACTCGACAGACTTGGAATCAATGTTCTCGGGTAACGCCTATCAGCCAGGTAGTCTGCAAGTCTTAATTCTTCGTGTGAGAACCGCACATACTGAGGAAACGCAGAGACGCAGGGAAATACGGTGGTAGTGTCCCTTGATTCTTTAACCGATACCCACTCCTTTGGTTGGTTTGCGGTGCCAAAAAAGGGGTACGGTCGGGCGTTTGCGTCCAGTAGAGTTCCACCCAGGCCAAAAAACGTTCGCAAAGGCTTGCTTTTAGAAGCGAATGGCGACTTTCCGGAAGAACCATCAGCCGAAGACAGCTTTGGAGCCAGCTTGCGAGGGACATCACCAAAGGGGCCGGGAATCTCTTTGGCTTGGAAAAATGTAGCGTTCTCTCTCAATTTAGGGCTCAGGCTGACACTGCGACGAGGGCCCTCCCACCTTAAGGCTTCTCGAGCCGACTCCTGACTGCCACCAAACGCTGTGCGAACATCACGGGCAGGTGAAGACTTGCGCGCTGGAGCCTTGGCGTCGGCAACATTTTCGGTGGCAATGGTGGTTTTGGCGGTTGCAGTGTCTGCGGTGGTTGTGGCGGTGGTTGTGGTGGTTGCAGTGGTTGCAGTGGTTGCGGTGTCTACTGTGGTTGCGGTGTCTGAGCTGGTTGCGGTGTCTACGGTGGTTGCAGCGCCTGCCGTGGTTGCGGTGGTGTCTTTGCCACTGGGCTGATCAAGGGCTTTTTCAACCTCACGGATTGTAGAAGCCGGGTTGAAACTAGGCACTTGAGTGGTAGGAACCTTTGGAGTCTTAAAAACATTGGTAGCAGGCTCCTTTTGGACCTCAAAAACGCTCGTGGTGTTGGTAAGTTTCCAGTTCTTGGTAAAAATGGATTCCTTGGTCTTGTCTGGATTAAAAATCCCCAACGAAGGGACGGTCCCAAAGAAGCAGTTTCCAGCAGGCTTGGGGGTCTCAATGGTCTCAGAGTTAGTCTCAGCGGAGGAAGGACTGGCCTTAGCATCAGTTTCCTCTGTTGAATCCTTGGAACTGGAAGCGACCTTGTCAGCTTTGGTTACAGGAGCTGAGTCGGCAGTCTTGGAGGGCTCCTGAGTCGTATCGGCCTTCACAGCGGTGGAGGCAGGCTTGTAAAGCTTTACAGGAGGCGAATTCCAACTTCTGACTCTCACCGAGGGCTCCACTTGTGCCTGGACCTCCTCCTTCTTCGACGCTCCACTGGCCTCCGAAACGGGCGAGGACACCCCTTGGTGACGCATCGGGGCCATGCGTCGGTTAAGCGCAGGCTTCTCCGTCTGGGTCGCCACCTCCACCATCTTCTTTGTCTTCTCTTTCTTCTTTTTCTCATCCGCCTCCGCCTTCACCTTCGGCTTCACCAGAAGCTTATCCAATGGGCCAAAGATCAGGGTATTGGACGCCTTGGCTGACGGTACCGGATTGTCCATGAGCAACTGCTCCAACGAACGAGCCACCGTCTCCATCACCTGCAACGCGGCCGTCTGCTGTTTCACCACGGCGTCGTTGTGGGCATTGACCGCAGCGATGTGCTCCAAAGCAACCCGCGATTGGGTTTCGATGGCGGTTATCAACGCGTGGGCCAACTCCCGATAGCCCGGTGGGCTCTTGCTCGGTGTGAACGTCTGGTTGAACTCAAACATGGACCCTGTGGATAGTGCGATCTTACGCTCCGATCAAATAGTGGTTGATCAGGACGTGGGGTAAGTGCAAACGAGCAAATGGGGTGGTTGAGATAGGCAAGTCGATGGAGCTGCGTTGAGATATGCTTTCTAATTCCTTGTTTTAGAAGGATCAGCTAGTTTTGGGGTTCCCACTTGACGTAATATTACTTTTCGCCAGCCTCGTCACAGCCTCGTAAATTCCTCCTTACAAAGCCTCTCAACAACTATACCCAATGCCTACAGGTTTCTCACTAGGATGCTTGTTTATTCTATCCTACAAGTGGCTGATGAGCTTGTCAGCCACCTCGCCCAGAGGAGTCAGCGACTCGATGCCAGGCACAGACACACCCTCCACCTGGATAGTGGGGGTGACGTGCACGTTGCCCGTGCGCAAGAACTTGGTGAAGTACTTGATGTCAGCAGTGGCGGCGTTGCCGTCGTTGTTGGGGTCCTCCTGCTTCTCCGGCACGTTCAACGAGTGCAACAATTCGTCGCGCTTGATGGGGAAGTCGTAGTGCTTGGCCACCTCGTCGTAGATGCGGGCGTAGATTTCGTTACGCGACAACTTGACCACTACGGTGTCGTAGAACGCCTTCTTGTGGGTGTACACCACGTTGTTGAACTCCCAGAACTTCTTGTTGGCGTCCTTGACCCCTTGCTCCCGCAAGAGCTTGGCGTAAGCGAGGGAGAACTCGTTCAAGAACACCAGGTTGGGGTGCCACGGCTGAACCACGTTGATGTACACGTACTGGAACCGGCCAGGGTGCGCCTTTTCCACCTTGGGGATCACCTCCTCGTAGAACTTGTTGTAGAAGATGCCGGAAAAAGGGCAATTGTAGTCCAAGTAGACATTGACGACGTGGGGGAGGCCCTTGAGGTCCTCGGCCGCGTGGAAGTAGTGGGTGGCGTACTTGGGGTTGAGCGTCATCGTTGGCAAAGATAATTGTGGGGCTCCACAGTTGAGGCACCCACATGGACGTCTGGATTTATGTGCAGGGAGCAAACCCCGGGTGGTTGCGGGAGGCACTACCTAGCAGGCCAGTGGAGCGGTCAGGGGGTGTAGTAGAAGCAGGAGAAAGTCAAGGTGGTCTCATTAAGCGTTTTGTTTTGATGCCTACTCGTTTTTGGTAGCCTTCTCTTGGTTATACCGAGTCGATGCTGATGATCTCGGGCTCGCTGGTAGTCTCGTCGTCGGAGTTCAAGATCTGGATGGTGGTGGCGGTGATGCGAACCCGGTGGAGGTCCTCTGCCGTGGCCCGAGTGAGGTCCATGAGGTCCTGGAGCTGTGACCCCTCGGGGAAGGTTATCGCGGCGTCAGGTGCAAATATAGCCGAAGAAGTTGTGTGTAGGGGTTTTTTGGTGGGTGGAGGCGCCTCGGGTTGCGAGTTAAACCCCCGGAACCAGCCAAAGAGCCGGCTGAACATCGTGGTGGGACTGGATCTGGTTTATTATGGTTTTGGGAGGTGCGTCAGTCCGTGCCGCTAACCCGGTCGGTGGAAGATGGGATGATGAGAGGAGAGGGGTCGGTTTAGGTGGTGGGGTAATGCTCGATATGTTTTGTGAGTTGGTCTCTTGACATCAATCATGCTTTGGAAAAAAAATCAGTATTTTAGGGTACCGCTTTTCAAATTTTTCAGATAAAGTTGGCAATTTTTGTACAAAACCGGTAGAGTAACAACAAAATATTGAAAGAAAGTTTATGGAGGTTGGACTTATCAGTGAAAATAATTGGATGAAACAAGTTTGAATCCCAAATTCCGCTAAATTTGTTGTATTTTGACCATACTTGACTCAAAAAACACAAAACAATTTTTTTTCAATTCGGGCGTGTGGTCTAGTGGTATGATACCTCCTTAGGGTGGAGGTGGTCCGGCGTTCAATTCGCCGCTCGCCCCTATTTTTTAAAGTTTTCACCAACCCAAGAAGTCTCTTATTTTTGGGTCCACAATAAACCAGATGCTACAACTCTCACACCAAGCACCGCCTTCAGACTTATAATCTGCTATTAGACTCTTCCCTCCCATTTTACCCACTGCCCGACGCGTTGCGACACGCGCCTGCATGAGTGGCTGCAAAGGATGTTTTGCATCACAAGTCCCACCCATGGACCCGTTCGAGCAGGCCCGACTACTCTCAGCGGCTCAGCGGAAACAAAAGACCCACAGGGCGCGCCGCCCACTAGCCCCCGTGGACCAAAACCGAGCCAATCACCCCCACAAGGTCTCCAAACCACCCCATGGCACCCGCCAACCACCGAGGCCAGTCCTAGCTCGTCGCTTCGCA
Source organism: Diutina catenulata (assembly GCA_030560525.1). Classification (NCBI taxonomy): domain Eukaryota; kingdom Fungi; phylum Ascomycota; class Pichiomycetes; order Serinales; family Debaryomycetaceae; genus Diutina; species Diutina catenulata. Next base: position 80,816 of record JAKTTW010000034.1, read on the forward strand.
GATTTGCTCCCGCCGTTGATGGCCCATACAAACGACGTGTCAGCATCTCCCCAGGTGCGCCTCCAAAGCAAACAGCTCACCCTGTTCGTAGACACCGTCCAGCTGATGACCCCACACACCCACCCCAGAAAGCCAGCAACCGCTTCATCCACACAAACCACCACTGCTGAGCGCTCACAGCACCGCCAACTCTCCATCGCTAGCGTCCGTCCCGTCGGACGCCATCTCTGTCGCGCCACCACCGACCACGGTAAAACACTCGTGCTCGACTGTCCAGCCGCGAAAATAGCTGCTCCCACCGTGGTCACAGTCGCCCGGAAACCCATCCTACAGAACCCCACCGTGTACCACGTGTGGTGAGGCCGGCCCTCTATAAATGCATGTCATTAACCTAATATACACGGCCCCCAGGGCCCCCATAACCTACAAATAGTTCTTGCGGTTGGCGGTGCGGATGAACCGGCGCAACTGCCACTCGATGTCGGCGTCCTTGTTGTCCATGAGCCCCAACTTGACCTCGTAGAGCCGCATCTCGAACCGGGGCCCGATCTCCGACAACTCGACCCCCTCGCGGGTGCTCACGTACACGTGGTGGCGCACACTGATGTAGTCGTCGTTGTTGATGAACGAAATCACCCGCAGGCCCTCGTCCTTGTTCAGAGCAGCCCGAGGAGGGAACAAGTGCTTCAACACTTGCACCACCCGTTTCCCTAGGGTCAGCGAAAAACCCTCGAAGATGAGGTGCGGGTACGCCTCCAGCACGTTGCCCAACTTGGGCAAGTCGTGTCTCAACTTGACGTTGTGGAGCGTGAACACCACCGACGGCCCGTGGGGGAAGTGCGAGATGGTTATACTGGTGGGCACACCACGGTGCTCGTGCAACACCATCAAGTCACTCACCTGGACACGGTTGCAGGTGGCGACAAGGTCCAGAATCACGTAGTTACCACGATTGAGCTTGATCAGGTTGGGGAACATCAACTTGACCTCCTTGGCAAACTGCAAGAGCTTGACCAGGGGGTCACGCGAGGTGGTGACAATGATCTTGGGGTCGCTGAGACCCAGCAACGCCGCGTACTCGTCGTCGATCGCCACCTGCTCCGACTCGTCGTACAAGAAGTCCTTGCGCAACGCCTCATCGTCGGCGACCTCCTTGGAGAGGGGCTTGCCCAGCGCCAACGCCGCTTTGAGCTGCTGGCGCTTCTCGCGGAGCGTGGTCTCCTGGAGCTCCAACAGCTTGCGGTACAAGTAGTCCCGCCGTTCTCTGGCCTGTTTTCTGAGCATGGGTGGTATATGGTGCAGCGATGAGCTGCGGCTTTCAAACGATGCGACTGGTTGTGTGCCCGGAGGAGCGAACAGATGGAGAGAAAAATGATGGAGAGAAAAATAGAGATACTGGGTTACGTGCCCGCAAGGTGTGGAAGCCGGTTCTGGGCATTGGCAGCGCGGGGAAGTATCCGTGGATCCCGGTTGGGATGTGATGGGTCAGCGGGTGCGGGCGGAGTCGGTTGCACGGGTCATCACGCTGGATCTGGCGCGATTGGCGGTTCGGCGATAGGGCTGGCTGCCATTGTTGACTTCCCCACTACGACATGTCGCGAGCGTTTCGAGTCACTATTAGTAATGGATTGTCAGGCGTGAATTGTCAGGCGCGCCAACAATAGTCGAGGAGTGTCACGCCCATTATCCGCTGCTGCCTGAATTATAAACATTGGCACTGGGTAGGTTGCTCTGGGCAGCCACGACGAACTCCCAGTCGCAGCCCAAACTCACAGCCTAAACGCCGTTCGTAGCCTACGCACTACAATGCCACAGTGTAGCCATCATGCACAATACCCCATACTCTCCCGGGCTTGTGGCTCAGGGGGCTCCACAATACCCCGTTTCAGCCGCTTGCTCTATCCTGAGATCAATTAAATCCCGCATCGGCGTTTTCAAGCGGTACCCGGTTGCAGTATCTATGAATCGTAAATCTTGCGTTGCTAATTATTACGGACTACAAACAGCCAAAAACAGTCACCCGAACAACGAAGAACATAAGCCTCAACAACGCAACCTAAAAGCCATAAAACAGCCCCACAGCAGCCCCCAGCCACCCGCAAGCCCCATCACACCTGGGCCCGTAGATTACCCCACCATTGCTCTGGCGCTTGGCGACATGTCGCACTGCCTCAATTACGTGACGGAGCCCCTGAGGCGGCCACCGCGAAAAACACGCGGACACGCACGTGAGCTGGTAGCCAAGGCGACCACCGGTATTTCCATCGAAGGTCATTAATTAGTATACAGAGAGTCTAGTGCTCGGCCAGCGAAAGCTCGGTGGTGGTGTTGCGCAAACACGCGCCAATGGTGCACGCCACCGTATCCTCGTCCTCGGCTTCCAGCTGCTCGGGCAGGATCATAAACTTCAGTGCGTCCACTTTTTGTGCTGGGCGGTTGGGCACCCCCACCAGCGGCAGCTTGGGGATGAACCCCTGCGAGTACAGCTGCTTGAATGCGGGACGGTCGTCGTGCTGCACCACGTCCACGTAGGAACAGAAATTGAGCAGCGACCGCAGCGGCGTCAACTTGGGCGGCGGCAGCGGGCGCGCCAGGGACTCGGCCAAGTGGGACATCAGGTAGAGCAGGTTCTTGCGCAGTGGCTGGCGCGGACGCTGTCCACCCAACGCCATCAGCAACCCCACCACCAGCAGGTTGCGACGCAGCGGGTACACCATCTCGACGTCGTCGAGGTTGGCCAGCTTGTCGGCGATAATCAGCGCCGTGGCGTCTAGCGCCGGGGGAATGTAGTCCTCGGGCTTGAACGGACACCCACAGGTGTCGCGACGCTGGCGGCCTGCCCCCAGAGCCAACGAGTGGACCAGCAGTACCAGCAGCAGGTGGGGCCGGGACACGGGGGACAATCCCAGGAAGTCTTGCACTGAGCGCTCGAAGATACCGGCGTTCTTCATCATCGCAGCTATGCACTAGTTTTCTGAATAGATATGCTCTTCTGCTAGCGAGCCAACAAACGTACTGCGCTGGTCAACTTAAACAAACGGCAAGGTTTGGCGGCCACTGGGGGGTCTCGGCTGTGTGCAGGTGCGATCGATGAAAAAAAATGACTAGATAAGCAATGCTACCCGCAGGACAGTGACGTCCACGGGGAGGCCCGGTCTCGGCCGAGATGCCGGCGACGAGCAACCGTGGACGGGGTCCCGGTGTGAGACCTCGAGGGGTGGGTGGTGTGTAGAAGCGTGTAGATAGAGTTTGGAGGGCCTATTGTTGGGGCTAGACCGCGGCGGCGTGTGAATGTGTACTACCGTGGCGCCGGTGAAAAACGTGTGCCAATCTGACAGTTGACAACGGCCCCATGGTTGCGAGCAGGCAGGACCCCTCAGGCTTTGAGCCACCGGAATTTTAGTTTCTATTGCCGTGATTGGATGTTTGCCCCTTTCCCCTCAAATTACCTCAGCACCCCTGGAGTGCGTGTTTTTTCGCATACCCCTCCAAGGGGTTTGCCGAGGGTCGCCGTCGATGGTCGCGACGACAAGCCATGGCCACCGTTGCCAGTGCGGACCTCGCCGGCGACCCGTTGCGAGTTCGCCGAAACCCCCGTTCCACTCGTCCGCGCCTGGGGTGTTCCACCAACGATAACCCCATGCGGTGCGACGTCATTGTACATAGACGCTCGATGATCAGTCGTATATGGCGGGTCAGGAGGCCACAAAGGGAGAGGCGGGAGCACGCGATCAGTAGTTTGAGGGAGGTTTGTGCTAGTTTGGGGGCGGTGGCGGCGGCGGGCCGAGCGTGGTTGCACTGCAAATCGTGGGCTCATGCCGCCCGAAACGTGGGTGGAAACCTAAACGACGGGTTATGTAACACGGATTGTTCCATGGAACCTAGTTCCACCGTAGATCGAGGCTGGCTTGGCGCACACGACGGGCACGGGGCCATTGCAGCCGTACCAACGACATTCTACTGTGTTGCGTTGCGCGTGATTACCAGAGGGCGAGGGTGTGACTGGTGTCAAGGTTCCCAACTGCAGTTTCCTGATCCGGTAAGAATGCAAAAGCCGGTGGGCGAGATGAGGAAGCGTATCTACGACAATTGACTGTTATCTGAGATTGGTTATCGGTTTTGGCGAGGGTATCGCGACCCGGAGGCGTAACGCCCGTGCCTGAGGCGGGATGGGGTGGCTATTGTTTGGCATAGCCATCCAAAACAATGCGAGACGTGTAGTGTTTAAGGAGGACCATTGGCATGATTTGGGTCAAGGGTAAGGCATACCAGATGCTTGCGGAGAACGGTATACAGCTAAACGGCAGGCCATTGGGTTCGATTCATCGAGATCGATTCATTTTCGATGCAGATCCGCTACCCATTCTATTCACCACCAAAGCGCGTACATTCCCCATGGCTACCGCTACACCATATGTTCGTCAATTATCATTCCGCGCACGTCAACACAGGCCACGAACCACACAAGCCACATCCATCACCAGCTCCTGCCATACACTCAAAATAGCCACTCTCCCACCTTAGGCGACTTAGGCGACTCCACTATAACCACGGTATAATCACACCCAGTAAGCTCTAATCTAGTCCCACTACCTCCACAATCCTAAGCATTTCACCCCACCACACCCTGTCCACACCCCACCACACACTACCACATCCACCTCATACCAACCGACTCCACAATTCCCACCAAACTCTACTCCACTCTCCACTCTCCACCACACCCACCCCTCATCCCCACGTCTTCCGGTTGCGAGCCCGCCCAAGCGCGACCTCGCGACCTCAAATCAACCCGATCCATCCTTCTCACCCACACGGATGGAGCACCGCGGCAGGAGCAACACGCTCAATGAGATCTCCATCCACCTGATAGGCGGGGCAGACCACTTCGCCAACCCGCCGTCCAGCGCAGGCGCTGGTTCCGCGGCAGAACCCCCGCGACCTTCCCCCGGACTGTCGCCACGGCCCGAGCTCGAACACCGCCTGCTGACGGTGCTGCTGGGCAGTCTCCTCGCGGGCGACGCCAACGGAGACACCACCAGCCCCACGTTCGAGTTCACCGAGTTGATGGGCACCTTGCTGCTGGGCCGCGACGAGGACCCCTTCGACGTGGTGGCCAAGGGCAACGAGTTGGCCAAGCTCTTGCACCGCGCACCGCTGCTCCAGCACGAGGTGGTGCTCAAGACGTTTCTCCACAAGATCATGTTCATGTTCTGGCACCGGGTGCTGGAGGTGCGAGCCGTGGGGTTCCGGTTGGTCCGGTTGGTGATCAGCGACGCCGAGGCGTTGCACCAGTTGGTGCAGTCGAAGATGTTGATCCTCATCATCGCCCTGTTGCTGACGTTTGGCGCGTCGCTCGTGGAAAAGGAGCAGGCGGTGCGGTTGGTGCGCCAGTTCTTGGCCATTGCCAACGGCGGCGACTACTTGAGCATTGGCGTGGTCAAGGCGTTGTTGCTGGTGGTGGAGTACACCGACGACGAGGTGGCGGACGCCGGGCCTGGAGCCGTGGCCGCCCCGCGCTCCGTGCCCGACCTGCTCCGCGCGTTGTGCCTCGAGTGTGTGTGCGAGGCGTCGCTCCTCAAACCGGAGCTCGTGTTCCTCTCAGGCGGGTTCCGCGTGCTTCTCCGCACGGTGTTGGACCACCCCGAGCCCACGGTGGCCATGAACTGCTTGATGGTGCTCATGACCATCTTGGACAGTGCCCACCCGCGGCGGTATCTCCGCAACGGGCTCGACTTGGACGGGTTGTTTGCCACCTTCCACGAGGCTGCGGACACCGACTCCACCAAGCGCGCGGGCGCCACCACCGCCCAGTGGCAGCGTGCGCTGACGGTGATTGGCGCGCTTCTCAAGCTGTTCAACGGGTTGGTGGCCCTCCTGATTAACGACTACGCCATGCTCAAGGGGTGGATCGACACCCTCCGCAAACGCAACCTGCGGGTGCACCAGTACGTCATGGACGTGTTGCTCGACGTGATGGGCGTGCGTCCGTTGCCGTGGATTGCGGTGCCGCTGGGCCCGGTGGTCCAGGGCACTCGCGACGAGATGCAGCCCGTGCGCCACTACCGCGGGTTGCTTCTTCTTGTGTTGAGCCACACCCGGTTGTTCGAGCACTTGGGCACCATTGTGGGCGGCGACCACTCCGACAACGCGGCCGAGGCCACCGTGGTGCTCACGCGGCTCTACGCCATGGCCCACGAGTTGCTCCCGGCGCAATGGCTGGCCCAGCTCCGGCTCCCGAGCAACGTGACGTTTGAGATCGACGCCGCCACCGCGGCCGAGTTCAACCTGGCGGTGTTGGCGCGCGAGATTGGCCGGGACGCCCCGCTGGCGCTCGAAACCCGGGTCCGCAAACAGGCCACCGCCCTCCGCTACCACGTCGACGACACCGATTTCCGCCAGTGGATCACCAACACCCGGGTGGTCACCACCAAGGAGTACGGCGACTGGAACTGGCTGGCGATCGCCAAGCTCATGGACGGCCCGCTCCTCAACCCGATCCGGTTCGACGAGGTGCTCGAAAAGTGGCCCAAGTTCTTCAAGCGGCTCATGAGCTTCTACCGCCCGTTCAAGTTCCGGTTCTGCAACGTGGTCCGGCTGGCCAAGGACGCGAAGAAGTACTGCTTGGTGGGGTGCAACTTGTTCGAGACCCTTCTCAGCGTCGAGCGCGGGCGCAAGTACCTCGCCAAGAACAAGGTGCTTCCGCAGATGGCCGAGGTGGTGTGCCAGATGGACCCGCTCCTGGGGATCGGCGCCAAGGACCCCGTGCTCTCGCAGAAGCGCATGGAGACCACCGTGTCGTACGGGTACCTCCTGTTCATCGGGGTGATGTCCCGCCACCTGTTTGGCCTCCGCCTCTTGCACTCGTGGCAGGTGTTCTCGATGTTGCACCACATCGTCGAGCACAGCACCCACCTGGAGACCCTCAACTACTTTTTGCTCGTGCTCATGCGCCTGGTGGACTTCTCCGTCGAGCACTCGCAGTTCCGGGTGGTGTTGGCACGGGTGATCGCCACCTCGAACGCCAAGCTCGTGGCGTCGGTGGTGGAGGACGTGGTGGCGCCCATGCTCAAGCACACGGCACCGCCGTTCCTCATCGCGCTGTTGGTGGAGTTGGTGTACCACCGCGATAAGCTGGTGGCAGCACGGGCGCCGCCGTTGCTCATGGCGTACCTCGACCGTGGTGGCGACCCGCTCGTGGTGGTGCAGCACTTCCCGCTGATCGCGCACCTCCGGGCCACCGCCACCGGCGAAGCCCTCCTTCTCGAGACCATCAAGACCCCACAGGGGTTCAAGTATCTCGAGACCCGCGGGTTCGTCGACACCCAGTTCCGCCAGTGGCAGGGCCAGGACTTCAGCTACTTGTACCGGATGGAGCGGGTGATCCAGCAGGAGTTCTACCCGCTGATGGTGGCGCCGGCGCCGCCCAAGGCGCCTGCAGTGGCGCTCTTCCCCGCGTTGGTGGCCACCGAGGAGGGCCTCCACTACTGCCAGCGCCACCAGGCGTTTTTCGCGCAGTTGGTGGGCCCCATCGTGCTGTACCACCACCAGGTGGTGACCGAGGACCCGGCGTTGGCCCAGATGTTGGACGAGCAGTTCAACCCGGCCACCACCGCGTTGCTCGCCACCGTCAAGCGCAACTTGTGGATTGTCGGGAACGTGATGCTAGGCCGCTACGGGGTGGCGCTCTTTGACCTGCTCGGGACGCCCATTGTGCCGGTGATCCACCAGTTGTTTTATGCGTCGCCCATCTGGCAGATCCGCGGGCTCTGCTTCTACGTGTTGGGGATGGTGGGCGCCACCGACGAGGGCGAGGAGATATTGGACGAGTTGGGGTGGTGGGTGGCCCACGACGAGTACGGCCACCTGAAGCGGTTGGCGTACCCGAGCACGGTGCTGATGTTTGCGGTGGAGGTGACCAACCCGTACCGCGACCTCAGTTACTACCTGATGTTCAATGGTGGGCCGTACACGGACTTTTACCTCTACGAGGATGCCGAGGATACCGACACCGACGCCGACAACCACCGGGTGCTCACGCTCGTGGCTGTGCTCGACCTGGTGTTGGGCAAAATCGAGCGCAAGGCCCAGAAGGAGTTGGTGCGGACCAAGGAGTTCCACCCGGACCTCTTTGCCAGCGCCACGCTTTTTTTGGAGGTGGTGAAGACGGTGGACAAGGGGTCGTACTCGTTGGCGAAACGCCACTTTGTGATGTCGTTGTTCTTGGGCGACTACAAGATCATCGAGTCGTTGTTGAGGGACCGGTAGTTATAGAATTATAGAACGGAGTGAATAGAAGAGGTTGTGGAAGAATGGGGGGATGGAATGAGGTTGTGGATAGAGTGGGGGTGTGGGTTGAGCGAGGTTGTGGATAGAGTGGGGTTGTTTATTGAATGAGGTTGTAAGGTTGTGGGTTTAATGAGGTCGTGAATGAATGAGGTTGTGGATTGAATTGAGTAAGTGGATAATTAAGGTGGGTGGATATACGGTTGGTGGACAAAATGAAGGCCTGAAGGATACCTAAGGATTGATGTGCTCTGGATATTTCAACGCACAGGTCCAGATGATACCTCCAGTTATACCCTAATGAATTTTCATTGGTACTACCCAGTTAGCATTTCCCCCCACCATTCCTTCACTCGTTACTTCCGTTATAGTACATAGTCATTACTTCTTCTTCTTCTCGGGCTTCTTCTTTTTCGCCTTGCTCTTGTCGCCCTCGCCCCAGTGGGTCTCCACCCCGGTACCGTAATACGCGGCCTGGACACCGTCCACGGGGATGTCGCCCACAGCAAAGTCGGTCAGCACCAACCCCGGGTGGCCATGGCGGTGGCACCACGCCTCGGGCTGCGTCGGGTCGCTCTCCAACTGCGACACATCGTCGTTGATGAGATCAGCCACTTTTTCCTCGAGGAAAAGGTTCTCAACGTACTTTTTTTCAATGGGCCCGCCGTCCTCCATGGCCAAGATCGGTTCAAGCGCATCGGCAATCCGCGGACACAGCTGGGCAAGCAGCGCAAGCCGCTCAAACGACCCCTCCGCCTGCGACTGGGGCTCCACCGTGGCCAAAAAGTCCAAGAGGGCGTTGTTGCGTCGTTTGAGGTAGTTTAACGTTTGGCGACTGGCGTTTTCGGTGTCGAACAACGTGGTTGCGGTCTGTTCCACCACCGCAAACCGTTGCTGGAGCTTTTTGTAGGTGTTGTAGTAGTCGACCGTCCCGTCGGCCGCGACCACGGGCTCGGTGTCCGGCAACTCGTCCTGGGATGGTAGACTGAACATGGGCTGTGTGGTGTGGATTGTGATGTGGTGGTGTGTGGTTGTGCCTCTGGTCGTGTGGACGGCTCGAGGATGCGGTAGGTCTTGTGGGCCGTGTGCTGCTGGTGGTGAGTTCGCGGAGTGTATAGAAGATGGGTAGAAGGAAGAGAAGGGAAGAAGGGAAGAAGGGAAGAAGGGAAGAAAGGAGAGAAGAATGGGAGAAGAAGGAGAGAAGAAAGACACGAGTGGAGGAAGGGAAACAGTGGGTTATTGGGGAATAGAGAAATTACTTCTTTTTTCTCTTCCATATAGTTTGTTACCAACTAATGGCTCAGTACGGCCTCCACACAGTGACAGTCCAAGCTGAAAAATCATCAATTCTCTCTAGTCACGTTCAATGCCACAAAACCCAGTAAGCTACCCACTCTACACCCCCCCTAACACCATCTCCACCCATCTCTACCTCCACTCCGTCCTAGTCACCATGTATACCTGCTACCTTGCCTATTGTCTATGCTATTGCCACGCCCTACCACTATGCTAATGTTAAAGTGTGCGGAGAATCTCCAAACCCTGGCACCGCTCTTCAAAGAGCTTCGCCAACTCGCCCACCTTGCGCCCACGGATCACCGGCTTCTTGGCCGGCACTGGAGGCGGCAGCGGTTTGGGCTGTGCCGCCGGGCGGGCCTCGTCTGCCACCCGGTACTTGTGGTTGGGGAGGTCCAATGCGATGTTGCTGACGTCCAGCAACTTTTTCTTGGCGGCCATCACCGCCAGCGCGAGCTCGGAGTCCACCAGGCTCAACAGCGAGTTCAGGGTCAGCAGAATCCGCAGAAACTGCGACTGCGCGGTGGTGGGCAGCAGCTGGAACGGGCGCTTGGGCGTCAACGGCGCCAACACGTCGCTTGTCTCGTCGTTGGCAATGCTGCGGGCCCGCGTGTGGCCCGGTTTGCGCTCGGGCTCCGCGAGCAGCAGCACCAGCTTCGCCAGCTTCACCAGCTTGGCGTGCGAGCCCTGGACGCTGTCCAGAGCGTGTGGTTCAACCACCGAGTCGTCCAAGTCAATCAAGTCGTCTTCGTCGTCGGTGGAGTGGTCATTAATCGTGAGGTCAAACGACATGTTGTACAGGTCGTTGATGGAGGGCTGGCGGCGGCGCGGCGGCAACGGGGGCCCGTCGGGCTCCACCGGCGCCGTGTCCAACGGCGTGAGCGGTTCGACCGACACCTGCTGGACGATTTCCGGCCAGTAGGTGATCATCTGCGCCGTCATCCGCGACACCACCGCCACCGCGGCGTCGTTCAGCCGCGACACCCCCTCGTGGGACAAGCAGTGGGCCATACACTTTGCCACCAGGGCCAAGCTGTGGCGGGTGGCTGCCCGCAGCTTCTGCAAGTGCCAGCACATCTCGGTGGTGGCGTAGAGCAACCGCTCGAACCCGGAGCCCGCGTCGACGTGGGCCTGGTGGATCTTGCGGTAGGTGGCCACGGTGAACGCCTCGCTGTCGTCCATGGGAAGCGGGATCAGGGGTGCCGGCACGAGCGGCGACGACAACTCGGCGAGAATGCGCTTGTACACCGTGCCTATACAGTAGATGTCCCAGTCGTTGATCCATAGTAGCTGGTTGCGGTTCAAGCACTGGTAGAGGATGTCCAGCGACGTCTTGTTGCCGGGGCGGTGCCACAAGAGCTCGACCTCGGTGCCGTGGTCGCGCAAGATCACCAAGAGCTGGGTCAAGTGGTGGTAGAACACCGGGTGGGTGTCGCTGTTGACCCGGGTGTAGGGGTTGACGAGGGGGGTGTAGCGCATGGCGAGCTCGAGCGGGCCGAGCTTGTGGTCGTGGCGGTACACGTTGAGCAGGATCTTTAGTTTCGAGATGTCAAAGTAGTGCGAGAGCTGCGACAACAGCGAGCAGGTGATGAGCTTGACGTGGTGGGCGTTGTACGCGGCAAACAACTCGACGATGTTCAGCAGCGCCACGTCAATGTACTTGTTGAGCAGCAGCAAGCTGTTGACGGTGACGTGGTAGTTGGTGAGGATCTGGGTCAACGACTTGACAAACCACAGATCGTGCACCGTGACCATTTTCTGCAAGTTGGCGACGTTGCGCTTGTCGCTGAGGAACCGCTTCAAGAACTTGACCCCCCACATCCACAGGATCTTGTTGAGCCCGAGGCTGAACATGATGAGGCAGAACGGGGTCCGCGGCAACGCCTGGAGCATCACGGGAATGAACTGTTCGTAGTCGATGTCGTCGGTGGGCGGCAAAAAACTGGTGTCAAAGAGGTAGATGGGCAACTGGGTGACGGGTTCCGTCGTCCCGGCCGCGTAGAAGATCCGCTCCATCCCCGGTTTGTTATGGTTGGCCTGATTGCGTAGACACAAAAGATATGCACGGGTTTAGTCGCGAGATCGCGAAGAAGCAGACGATAGAAAAAAGGACGTAGGGCGGTGGATTAGAGGAGCGCGGTGTAGGCAGGTGGTAAAGTGGGGTGGAAACTTCCACCGGGCCACGGGTCGGATACCGTCGGACACGTAAGGGGCATGCAGGTGGACCCTCGAATGGTGGGTGGTGTGTCTGACAGGGTCTAACCGGGCTAGGGGTAGTTTAGAGACGTGCTAGTTAATGTCTACTACGCTGGAAGACGCCACCGTGGACCAGCTGACGCGTCAGCGTCCTGATCAGATCACGGTTTCTTTTGTCAGGGCGGCCTATTCGGGAGAAATGCGCGACGACCACGGACGCGGTGGTTGCGTGGGCTGACTCAGGGGCCGCGGGCCGTGGGGTGCTCGGGATGTGGTGGAGCGTTTGGTGGCTACGTAGGGATTGGTTGCGGTGGGTTGACCGGGGAGGCGTGGGTTTGGACGCGGTTGGCCGTGGTATGACTCCTATTGTTGTAGAGATTGTTCCTGACGAGATCGTACGCGGTGAGTTGTGGAAACAATGGTGTTGGCTATGTAGACCGCGTTGGGATATCTGCGGTGCTCGGGACCTATCGGGGTTTAAGCTTTTTGGTGCCTTTGTGGATCTGGTTTGGGCAGTGAAGCGCATAGAGACGGTGACACGGAGAGTGAACACGGAGAGAGATGGAATTGGGCTTATTCTAGGGCTTGAGCGGAGATGAAGAGGAGTCCCTACCAGCGTCTTGCTCTCTTCGTGGACCGACACGTAGTTATCTCTGCCATGTCGTCACTAAGCTTTCATTGTTTCATCGCACTGCTCATCTTCTGCGACGTCCCACCTTTCCCCAGTCACCACCTCATACGAATTTTCTCTGACGTCATACCCTGGTCAATAGTGAAGAGACAAAGGACCTTTCTCAACTTGATATTTCTCCACATATCTCATCGCTTCTTCTTTTTCATATCGTCCCTATCTCATATACATTCAACCCACTCACTCCATCCACGCATCCATCCACTCATCCATCCACTCATTCATCTTTCTTCTCATCCATCATTCTTCTCATCCATAATCCACCCACTCCTCTATAAACCCCATTCCCCACTCACCACCCCTACCTACTCTCCTATCCCATTCCGTATATTCCTATCTACTATTAATCTCGTGGACATGCTAAAGGCCTCAGGCCGTAAAATGCAAAGCTGGCTCGCGCCTCACTCGACGGCAGCCGAGGTGCGGTAGTTCGAGTAGTCGAGGGTGATCAAGTCGCCAAGCACCCCTTGCTGCGCCACAAGCTCCTGCTGCAGCTGGTGGGCCTTCAAAAACTCAATCACCGCATCAAACTTGCCCCGGGCAAACACGTTGTGCCGCAGCAACCGGTCCAACACCGCCATCTTGGTGAGCTGGCGCGCCTTGGCCGCCTGCAGCGCGTCGTCGCCGTCGCACAGCACCACCAACATCCAGGTGTTGGCCAACTGCTCGTACGCGGTCTGGCGGGTGAACTGAAACTCAAGCAGGGTGAAGTTGGGCAAGTCGTCAAGCACCAGGGTGGCGGCCTCGAGAAACGCCAACAGATTGCACACGTCGGTCTCCACCGGCGGCAAAAAATGGAGCACAAAGTCCAGCATCGTCTGCAACAACTCGGAAATCCGCGGTTTGACCCGCAAATACAGGTAGTCCAGCTCGTGGTCGCACTTGTACGGCAAGTGGGCGCCGACGTCCGCGAGTTTCTGCCGCAACAACTCGATGCAGTCGTCGACCCGCGGGCGGGGGGCTATCCGGTGGACAATCGTGTCCTCAATTTCGGGGTGGTGGTGCATCAACTCGCCTAGCATCCGCTGCAACTGGTCGCGGTCCATCACCTCCATCATCCGAGCCACGGGGAGCCGCTGTCCGTGGATCCGTGGCACTTTGGTCCGCTTGTGCCGCCCTCCAGGGGCTGGAGCACACGCCGGGAACATTTTCGCGGGTTCGTCGCTGTCACGCGGGCGTTTACGCCGTTCTACCAACACAGGGCCGGACATCATGGGTGCTTGTGTCTGAGAGCGCTGTGGGCGACGCGGTGGGCTGGTGTACGGGGGTAGGTGGTGGTGATGGCGAAAACTGACGGTGCTTGCGCCTGGGTCGCGCCTCCTGCACACGGCTGGACATCCCAAAAAGCAACGGGATGGAAGACACTCGAAGGGAACTATGGGGCGCGGCAGCCGGCGAATGGGCAGCTACAGGCGCACCGCGGCCGCAGTGCGTTGGCGCTACGCGCGGGTGCGTTTCCCGCGCTGGGCGTCGTCTGTCGTCTGGGTCGTCTACCTATTGTTGTCTGGCTGCGAAAAGCGACTATCTCCGGGGTCACGTGGGTGAGCCAATACCGACTACAAAAAGAAAAAATGGGGTGACTTGCCAGCGCAATTGGCGTGCTTTCGGGGCCGGTCCTGTCGCTGGTGGTCTTGGCACGGGTGGGGTCGCCGAGCGCTTACTCAATGGGGAAACGTTGGGCAGGCACTGTAGTGGGGTCACTTGGCACTGGGCACTGTCACGTCGCCGGGTTTGTGTCGGGGACAAAGTGGGCAATGGTGGTTAATGGTACCTGGTGTTTTATTCTTGTTTTATTCTTGCTCTGTTATTATGAGATTGTCTGTAATTAGGGATCTACGAACCTTAACCTTAAAACGTGGATCACTAAACCGGTCTGGCTGGGGGGACCGCAAGCGGCGTCCCCCCAGACCCCCCTAGCGCCTTTTGTGGGGGCGTAGGAACCGAAAGTGGTGTTGGTTGTACATGCCATTGTTGGTGTGAATTTTCCAGGCCAGGGTTCGTTACAAACCGGCATTGTGGCGGGCGGCTCGCAGCGTGTTTGTGGACTACTTAAGGAATACGGATGAACGCATTATCAAAACGGGATTAGATCTACCCGCCCTTTAGGCTAGCGTATTATCTCTTTCACCCATGCTATAATACACTGTACCCCTTAGCCTTATTTCGCGGGCTGAGCCCTGGCCACGCCTCATTGGGTTTTGATTCTGGTTCTGGTTGTAGTTCCGGGTTCGGGCTCGAGGCCGGACTACGGATTACACAGACCAATTGGATTAATTATCAGACCGGGATTTTGATCTACCAACCTGAGATGCTCGTTATCTCTTTTACTCATGCTATAGCTCTATTCCTTGGCCATTTTCGCGGGGTGGGCGAGTCTTACGCTTATTCTGGTTCCGGTTCCGGTTCTGGTTGGGTTGACAAAATGGGTTCGGGCTCGTAACCAAACATACGGATTCAACTAACTGACTGGGCACTTCTGGTTCTGGTTCTGGTTCTGGTTCTGGTTTGGGCTCGGCCAGAACAACGCATTCAACTAGCTAGCTGGGCACACCCTACACTCACTCATTATCTCTGTTCCTCATGCTATATTACACCTTAGCCTCTTTCGTGGGTTCCCACGCTTCGAATTGGTTCTGATTCTGGCTCTGATTAGGCTGGCCAAACAGTTTCGGAATCAACTAGCCAACTGGGCACTAGATCTCCCACTACACTCACTCATTATCTCTTTTACTCATGCTATATTACACTCTATTCCTTGGCCTTTTTCGCGGGCTGGGTCGAGCCCTGGTTGCCACGCTTCTTCAGATTCTGGTTCTGGTTCTGGTTCTGGTTCTGGTTCTGGCCCTGGTTCTGGCCCTGGTTCTGGCCCTGGTTCTGGCCCTGGCCCTGATTCTGACCAAACGGGTTCGGGGTCCCCGCAGGACTCGACCCAAACTGGAACCCCGTCGCAGGAGCCGCCTTGCCAAAACCACCAAATCCACCGCTGCCAAACGCCAGAGGCTGCGGCGTGTCGGGCGTCAGCGCCGGCTCCGACCCCGCCTTCTCCTTCTCCACCCGGTCGAGCTTCTTCTGGAGCATCTTCATCTTCATCTCAAACTGCTGGCGCGTCTGTGCCGTCACCTTCTCCTTCTCCTCCTCCAACTGCTTCGCGTGGGCCGCGTTGGCCTCCGCCAACTGCTTCTTCAACTGGGCCACCTCGTCCGCGCTGGCCAGGGGCTCGTTGCCCGCCTTGGCCGCGTCGTTGACCTTCGCTGCGTCGTCCCGCGCCTGCTCCGCGTCGGCCTGCGCCTTGGCGAGCTCGGCGTTGGCCTCGGCCAACTTCTTCTCCACCTCGCCCGTCTTGGCCGTGAGCTCCTCCACCGTGGCGTTGAGCTTGCCGATGCGCTCGTTCTGCGACTTGAGCTTGGTGTTGGCCTGGTTGGTCATATCCTTGAGCTTGTCGCGAAGCAGCGCGATCTGGGACTCCAGGTCCGCCAACTTGTCCGCCACCTCCGCCGCTCCCGCCAGCGTCGCCTCCTTCAACTGGGCCTCGTACTCCGCCAACTTGGCCTGCTGCTCCGCCACCGTGCGCTCCAACTCGGCGCTCTGGGTGCCCAGCAGCTGTCGCGACCGCTCGGCCGCCTCTTGAGCCAACCGGGCCAGCTGCTCCGCCTCCGCCACCGCGGTCTTGAGCTGCTCGACCTCCGTCTGCAACGCCGCCACCTGCTGGGCCGCAGCCGCCGCCTGCTTCTGTGCCTGGGCCACCTTGGCCGCGCGGGCCTCGTTCTCGTGCCGCAACGTCACGTTCAGCTCGCGCAAGATGTTGATCTGCTCCAACTGCAGCGACGCCAGCTCGGCCGCCCGGCCCTGGGCCTCCAGCACCCCGGCCAACTGCAGCCGCGCAAACTCGAGGTCCGCCTGGCGCTGGGCGAGCTCGGCCTCGAGCTTGGACACCCGGAGCGTCGCCTCCAGCGCGTCCGCCGCCGCCAAGTCCGCCTTGGCCACCAACTGCGCGTTCTCGCGCCGGAGATACGCAAGCACCAGCTCGGGCGCGTCCAGGCTGGTGTCGATCTCCATCTGGTTCAACAACAACTGGTTGTGGTCCTCGAGCTCGGCGATGCGCGCGTGGAGCTCCTCGACCTCGGCCGACGCCGTCTTGGCCGGCTGCTCGGTGGGCGCGGCCACCGCGGGCTCCGACGCCACCCGGTCGAGCTCGCTGCGGAGCCGCTCCACCTGGGCCCGCAACTCGCCGATGGTGGCGGCCTGGGCCAGCGTGGTCGCCAACTCCGCGGTGTACTTGTCCTGGTTGGCCTGGGCCACCTCCTGCTGCGCCTGGAGGTCGCGGCCCACCAGCGCGAGCTTGTCGTCGTAGTCGCGCGCCATGGCGTCGTACTGCTCGGCCTTGACCTCCACCTCCAGGAGCTGCATCCGCAACTGGTGGGTGTCGTGCTGGTGCTGCTTGGCAGCGCTCTCAAGCTCCGTCTGTGCCTTTTCCGCCTGCTGCTGGGCCTGGTCGCGCTGGCGCTCGGCCTCGTCGCGTGCGGTGGTGGCGGCCTCGAGCTCGGCGGCCGCCTGCTTCTTGTACTCGTCAAACAGCTCTGTCGACTGCACGAGCGCCCGCTCCGCGGCCTTGGCCAAGTTGCCAAACTCCTCCACCTGGGCCTCTGCCTGCTTCAAGTCCTCCTGGAGCTGGGCCAACTCCATCAGCGCCTCGGAGCTCTGCCCGTCGGGCTCACTGACAGCAGCCCGGCCTCGCTGGCGCTTGGCTGCCTCCAACTCGCGCTCCTTGGCCGCCAACGCCGTGCGGGCGTCCAAGAGCGCTGCCAGCATCTGCTGCACCTGCTCGAACTTGGTGTTCTGGGCCTTGAGCGCCAAGTCCGTCTGCTGTGCCAACAACGCCACCCGGTCCTCGCGCTGCTGGAGCTTCTCCTGCAAGCTGTGGTAGTTGGACACCGTGGCCAGCAAGTCTGCGGTCAACTTGGCGTGGGCCTGATCGCGCTCCGCCACCAACAGCTGCAACAGCGCCACAAACTCCAGCAACTGGCGCTTGTCCCCTCTCAACCGCTCGAGCAGGGTGGCCATCTCGTCGAGCTGGCGCCGCAAGTGGCCCGCCTCGCTCGCGGCCAGCTGGTGCTCCAACCGGAGCGTCGCCGCCACCAGCTCCAACCGCGCCACCTCGTTCAGCTTCTCCACGAGGCTCGCCTCCTGCTTGTCGCCGTGGCCGCGCCAGAACGCGATCTCCTGCGCCAACTGCTTGGCCTCGGCCTCGAGGTTGGCCACCTGCTGGGCCAGCAGCTCCAACCGCGCCTCAGCCAACCGCGCAGCCGTCGCCAGCTGGGTGGCTGCCAACTCCGCTGCGTGGCTCTGCTTGGTCAACGCCTCCACCTGGCCCGCCAACCGCGCGGTCTCTGCCTTCGACAGCGCTCGCAACTCCGCAAGCACCTTCTCCTGGGCCTGGCACTGGTCGCGCCAGTGGCTGTCCAGCCCACCAGAGCCAGGACCGGGCTTGAGCGTGCGGAGAGCGTCGCGCTCCACCGTCACCGCCGCGTACTGCGCCTGCACGGTGTCCAACTGGCCCTGCAACGCCAAGATCGCCTCCTTGGCCTCGTCGATCGCCGCCAGCTCCACCGCGGCCGCGTCGTTGTCGCGCGCGTCCAACTGCGCCAGCAACGCGTGGGTGGCCTCCAACAACCGCTGGTTCTGCTTCTGGAGCTCGGCCACGTTGCGGAAGTCCACCATGCGCTCGCTGATGAGCACGTCGGTGTCGGAGTCCGCGGGCACCGCCGTCTGGGCGATGATCTTGTCGATGGCCGCCTTCTCCGCCGCCGACAACGGCGCGCCGTCCTCGTCGTGCTGCGAGATGAGCAAGTACACCACCTGGCGGCCCAAGTCGCGGGTGGTTTTGGTGGCCAACTGGGCCTCGCGCTCGCGCGCCGCCAACCGCTGGCGCAACCGCGTGCCCGTCTTCTGGGCCTCCTCGCGCTCCAACCGGATCTGCTCCACCTTGCCCGTCATCGTGTGGAGCGCCTCCTCGTACAACGCGAGCTGCTCCTGGTACAGCACCAACTGCGGCTTGCGGCGCTCCAACTCGGCCACAAACTGCGCCAACTGCGTCTGGGCCTGCTCCTTCTGCAACCGCTCCATCGCCGCCTGCTTCTTCAAGTGCAGGTACTCGGTGTACAACTCGGTCAACAGGATCTTGCCCTCGGCCGCCATGGCGGCCAGCCCGGGCGCCAACAGCGGGAGCGCCAGTTCCTGCTGGAGCTGGGCCTCGAGCGCCTCCTGGGCCCGGGCCCGCTTCTCGTCCGCGGCCGCTGCGCGGGTCTCTGCCGCGTCCACCGCCTGCTGGAGCCGCTCCACCTCGGTGGTGAGCTGGTGCTTGATCTCGTCCGCGTACTGCTCGAGCTGGGCCACCCGCTGGCCGCGCTGCTCCAGCTGGCGGGTGGCGGCGTCCGCAACGGCCCGTGCCAGCGCCACCTCGTTCTCGGCCGCCTGGCGGTCGCGGTGGGCTGCCCGCTCGGCGTCGCCCAGCGCCATGATCTGCTCCTGGAGCCGCCGCTGGGTGTCGGCAAGCAGCTGCGAAAGCTGGTGGTTGGCCAGCTCGAGCTCGGCCACCCGGGCGTCGCTGCGGGCCTGCGCGGTGGCGGCGGCCAGCTGCTGCTGCTGGTGCTGGCCCACCACCTCCGCGAACCGCTTCTGGTGGTCGGCGAGCTCCTGCTTGTGCCACGCCAAGTCCTGTTCGAGGTAGCCCACCTTCAGCGTCGCCTTCATGGCTGCGAGCTCGTGGGCGAATCCCAGCAGCTCCGCGTCCGCCAACTGCTTGGCGAGCTCGTTGAGCCGCTGGCTCTGGCGCACCTGGGTGGCGGCGGCGGCGTCCAACTGCTGCTGGAGCTGGAGCACCTCTTCGCCGTGGTGCAGCCGGGCCCGGGTCTCCAGCGCTGCCGCGTCCGCTGCGTCCTGCTTGGCCCGGGCCAACTGGGCCTCGGCGGTGTCTCGCGCGGCCTCGGCGGTCTCGCGGGCGGCCTGGGCGTCCCGGAGCTCGTGCACGGTGGCCTCTGCTGCCAGCAACCGCGCTGCGAGCTGCTCTGTGTGTTTGGATGCCTGTTGCTGGCAGTTTTCGAGCTGGAGCTGCAAGAACTCGGTCTCCAGCGCCATCTGGGCTGCGGTCGACAGCTTGGCGGCGATGGCGTCAAGCACCGCCGGCGGGAGCTGGCCCACCGTGTCGTGGTCCACCCCGAGGAACTGTGCCACCACCGCTTCCGCTGCCTCGGGCTCGGGCTCGGGCTCGTCCTGGGCCACGGGGATCTGTTTCGGGGTCAGGATCGAGTCCACGTCCTTCAACGGCGGGATGCCCTTGACGGGGGTCTGGACAAAGTGCTCCGAGATGAAGGTGTGTTCGTGCTCCAGCATCGGCTCGTCCTCGACGAGCTCGGGGTCCTGGGGCGACTGCGGGGCGTTGGCCGCGGTTTCCAGCAAGATGTGGCCGTGGCCGTCCTCCTCGACCTCGAGCACGGCGTCGGCGGCGTTGTCGTGCGCGGGTTCGGCGTCAATGGGGGCAGCCTGGTCCAAGTCGATGTCGATGGCGTCGCCGGCGTCGCCAATGGCGTCGTTGGCGCCCAGGTTTTCGGGGGATCCGCCCAGGGGGGTCGGTTCCGCCACGGGTGGGTCGCCAGCATGGGTGTTTTGGTCGTTGTCCTCGCTCGACCCGGTCATCGTGAGGCAATGGCTGGTACCAGTGGTTGGTTTGTTCGCACCGTGCGGCTTAGCAAGTAGAGAAGGAGGAGGAGAACGAGGAGAAGAACGAGGAAAGTGTCGAACGAGGAAAAAAGGAAAAGGAAAGAGTGGGTGGAAGGAAGGATGTAGGGTTTAGGGTGTTATAGGTGTGGGTGTTTTAGGTATGGGTGTTTTAGATGTGGGTGTTGTAGGTGGTGGGTTTGTTTTGTATGAGTGGTAAGTAGTTTTGAGTGGAGTGTATTCGTTGGTGGGTGGGTACAAAATGAGTGTTGGCGGAACGGATTGTTCCGCTTGTTGCTGTGGTGTAATGCTAAGATGATGCTATGGTGGTGTGTAGCGATTTGATTCAGCGTTACCCTGTTTACTCGATGATGTATACTATAGACTTGATTTCAGTCTCCATTCCGTTATTCTTTTATATTTCACAGCGATTCTGCAGTTTTCTGCCAAATCCACCATGCACCATTACGCCAACAGTCGTATATTTACATTCCATAAAGCCTTTTTAATTGGTATTCAATCAATTCTACACTTGGAGTGGTCGGCCTGCTCCATGTGGTCCTCAATCCGGCTCAACACATCGCCACACTTGGCCGAAATGTACATGTAGTACTCTTCGTCGTGCTCGTCCGGGTCGACCAACGCGTGCTGGTCAAACCCACACTCGATCGCGTGGAACCGGTACACGTTGCCCTTGGTTTGCACCACGTAAAAGTCACACAACAGCGCGTCCATCTTGTTGTGGACGTATTCCTCCACCTCGGAGGGGTCGGTGTACTCAACCACGATCCAGTCGCGGTAGGTCTCGTCAATGGGCAACCCCTTGTAGTTGAAAAAGGTCCACCCAGACTCCTGCGCCTCAGACTGCTCAATGTCAGACATGCTGATGCTACGAATTGGCGCTATTTATGGGTCCACTCTTCGTAAACCTTAACCCGCGAGACGTAAAGTGCCTCACACCAGCAAGCACTGTCTATGATAGGTTGCTGGTATACTATCCACCACGCTACGACCTTTCTCGGTGTCTCTCAGTGTGTCTCGGTGCCTCTTGGTGCCTCCCTCCTCACACCTCTGTTAGCTTTTCACGTGACCTTAGGGTTGATAACCCTCACACAACCCAGTGTGCGCGCGCGGGCTCCGCACCATGCCGCACCCGCGCCCACCGTCGTTTTCGCATAGTAGAAAAATCTGTACAAAATTTTTCACCAATAGCTAACAATGATTGAACCCTCGTTGAAGGCTCTTGCCTCCAAGTTCAACTGTGAGAAGTCGATCTGCCGTAAGTGCTACGCCAGACTTCCCCCCAGAGCCACCAACTGCAGAAAGAGAAAGTGCGGTCACACCAACCAGTTGAGACCCAAGAAGAAGCTTAAGTAATGGTTTTACCATTGTCGTTTGCCGTTGGGGTGGATTTTGTACCAAAATACACATTAATATAGACCCGGTGGATGCTGCTGAGACGAGACGCTGACGACGCTGAGGATGTGGGAAGGATTCCAGGAGAAGAGCCCAAGGTCAAGGGACGATCCTGTTGAAGGCCACCCACACCCAGAATACGTCAGTTGCCACTCGAAGCACGTCCAGATTGTAGAGTAGTCGAAGTTGTATAGAAGTGGAGTAAGGTGGACAGATTTGAGTCAAACCTAGGTAAGAAGACCGTTTGATCCAACTACTGGCTTTGTTCCACCACTATAGCCTTACTTTAAGAGGGGGCTCGTGTAATCCAACTACTGGCTTTGTTCACCACCTGTACCCTCACTCGCTCACCCCATCAACTGCCCCATTTGATGATCGCCCCATCTGCGAGTGAAGTCCACCAAATAGGAAGAGAAAGATCTGGAACATTCCAATCCACCAAATCATCGTTTCCTATAGAACGAAACACGCCTAAAAACCATCTCCCCTTATGTCTCGTGCTCACCTTTCGTGCTGACGCCATCTCTCGTCCTGTAGCTAACTCCGGTTCCCGCCACTCGCAGCACCCTACGGCACTTTTGCGCGTCCGGACTTATCACGCGGCGGGTCTCGAAACGTCAAAACAAGGCTTAAGCCCCGTCACCAGCCCCGTCGCCAGCCCCGTCGCCAGCACGTAGCCACCCTCACCAATCAAACTCTCCCAGCAGACTCTTCGAACCTAACCCCCCTCCACCACCGTGTCCGTTATCATGCTGGCCACGAAAAATAATCCAGATAAACACAGGATTACGACGCGGCTGTCGGGTCCGGTTGCTAATCGGATCTCACCACCAAAACCCCCATTAAGGTTTGGGGCCGCTAGAGGGCAATTGCGGGGCTGGTGGATCTCGTTTGTGCCCTGGCCGAGGTGCGTCCACAGGCACGGTTTGAGGCTTGGTGGCCTGTCTAAATTTAGGGACCCACGAGCCCACGCTAGATCTTCTGCAGCGGTAAATCCCCCATCAATCCCCACTCATCTCACTATCTCTACACCCAAACCCCTTAAACTCTTCCGAATGCCTCTAATACCTCTCCCAATGCCTCTCCCAATGCCTCTACCCACCGTCTTTTTCTCTCCCGGGAATTGCCAGCGCCGTGTCTGGGCCTCGGTAGCCCGCGAAATGTCGTCGCGGCACCACCGGCCCCCACGCTTGCTCTCCGTGCCACCCGTCTCGCCCGTCCACCTCGAGGTGTGCCCGAAGCCCTCGCCCGAGCGGGGCTCTGCGGACGCACACCTGAAACCGGCGCCACCTTCTGGGACAAAACCACGGTCTAGCGGCAACAAAAAGCACTATACAACGGAGCCGGTGTCGCGGGCCAGCAACCCGCCACCACACAGCCAAAACCACCCACGGCTCCTAAACACCCCTCCCGTAAGCCCCACTGCCTCTACAGCCCTCTACAGCCCGCTCCGTGCGCACAGGCCCACACCCGTCGACACGTCTGTGCTCACCACGCACAATGCGACCGCGGCCTACCACCCGGTCCACCCAGAACCACACCAAAACCTAAACCACAACCCACCCCCCCCCCCCCCCCCTTCACCACCCCTTCTCACCACCCATCTATACCACCCCTTCTCACCACCACCCCCACCCCCTCACCGTGCCTCTTCCCCACTTCTCCCGTCTTCCAATAGAGCCGCACCGCGATTATGTGTTGGAGTTTTTTCTGATCTCAGGTAATCACACACAAACCAGCGAGTGGGTTGCCATCGATTGGGGAGACACCACCGGCATCTGAACCCAGCACGCACACGCACCGAGACTCCGGCTCTCGAACCGCATCCTTCCCCGCTTTTTTTGCATCCCGGGCCCACGCTCACCCGTGCCGTCCCCTCGCCACACTCTACGGTGACCCCCGGTTTTCCCCCTGCGGATGAACCAGCAACAACCCGTGGCCCCCACCAGTCAGTCCCCGCATCCTGCCAGCCAGCAGCACCCCCACCTCCCCGGCTACGCCTACCCGACCCAGCAAAAGCGCCAGGCCAGCGTGTCCAACTACCACACCACCAGCAAACGGTCTCCGAACCGGTATCCCGCGCCCACCCCGGACCCTGAGGCGATCTTGCAGCTGCTGGCCCCTCCTGCCGAGCCCGAAATGACACCCCCCACCACAGCTTTCCCCCCGCGCGGCCCGTTCCAGAGCTACGTCCCGCCGCCAGCCGGCAGTGCAGCCCTGGCGGTGTTTGGCAAGCGCGCGTTCAAGACGCTGACGCCGCTGCCGTACGACATCCCGTCGCTGCCGCCCGCCAACCGCAACCAGCCGCTGGACCTGAGCGATCTGACGCCGGCCGACGCAAACACCCCCACCGACGGCGCCTACGGAGCCGCCTACACCGCGCCGGCGGGCTACGGCGCCACCTCGAGCCTGGGAGCCGGGTTCTCCGCCTACGAAACGCCCCAGGGCTTTGCCAACCACCCGGCCCGCGGCAAGCCGCAGCAGAACCCGGGCCTGGGCGCCCCTGCTGGCAACCCGGGCGGCGACCCGCCGCCGCTGCGGACGATGCTGGACGAGGAGCAGCAGCTCGCCACCAAGCTCAAGGAAACCTACAAAAACATCGTCAACTACGAGGAGGTGGTGCAAAAACACTGCATCGAGATCACCATCAAGATCAACCACTTGAACCTGGGGTCTGGCTCGCCGCTGGAGCCGCCGCAGGGCGCCACCGCCACCGCGTCGCGCACGCTGGAGCTCCTGAACGACTTGTGGACCATCTACCACCACAACTTGAGCTTGCTCAACAACTACCACGACTTTCTCGTGACAGCGCTAAAACCGCTGCTGAACGCGACGCAGTTCCGCACCGGCAAGAACATTGTCGAGTTGTACAAGATCCCGCGGCGGATGTGGGTGTACGGCGTCGTCGGCTTCTTGGAGGTGCTCAAGAACATCATGGCCATCTTTGCCGACCACGAGATCTGCCTGTGCTTTATCGCGTACTGCTTCAACATCATCCTGAACCTCACCGACCCGGTGTTGGAAATGGAGGGGTGGTGGCTGGAGAAGCTCGGCGACTTGCTGCGGATGGCGATTGCGCTCTACGCGTCCAAGTTCATTGACTGGAAGATCGCCGCCGAGCTGTGGTACGCGGTGGCCATGAAGACCCTCTACGGGCACGGCAAGATCTACTACCACATGTGTACGGTGCAGCTGGACAACTTGGACGCGCTCGTCAACATCGGCAAGCTGGTGATCTGCCGCGACCCGTTTGTGCCCACCCCGCACTACTTGCGGCTCGTGGTGGAAAACATCTGCACCCAGCGCAACATCTTGCTGTTGTTGGAGCTCCCGATCATCGACTTCATCAAGATCCACAAGGTGCTCTTGCTGATCCACCCCGGCACCGGCGACATCCACGACTCGCAGGTGCAGTACGGCGTCGACCTCGTGACCCGCTACGGGCTCACGTTTGGCCTGGACACCGCGGGGTACAACTTCTTCACCCGCGAGGTCTACGACGGGCAGGGCGACTACGGGTTTCCCCACGGCAACTCCGGCTACCCCGCGCACCTCGTCAGCCACCCGCTGGGCCAGGGCCTGAGCATGGAGAAGCTCAACTTCTGGTTGCACAAGGGCCCCGCGTTTGCCATCGCCAACATCAACCACATGGCGGGGTTTGGCGACGCCAAGAACCCGCTCGCAAAGCTCTTTGGCCTTCCCGAGGCGTTGAAGGAACGCAAGGACAAAAAGGAGCGCAAGCGCAAGCTGCGACCGCTGCCGGGCCCAGACAAGCCGTTTGCCGACGGCGCACTCGTCACCGCGGCCGAGCTCGCAGCGCTGGACTGGTTCTACTGCTTGCAGTACATCAACCGGCTGGCGTGGGAGCTCGGGGTGCGGGTGTTGGGCCACTACCTCGTGGGCCCGAAACAGGCCAGCACCGGGCACGTGCTCGTGTGGCTCTACTTCCTCGTGGCCGTGGGCAACGCCGTCAAACAGCACCCAGCCGCGCGGCCGATGGCCACGTGGTTGATGCACAAGTTGTTCCCCTGGGAGCTCATGATCGCCTACCTCAACCAGTTGCTCGGGTTTGTCCAGAACAACCCGCAGTTGCTGCGGGCGGTGGCGGCCGCGGTGGCTGCCGGCGACGTCGTGGGGCCCGAGCTGTTGCCCGAGGTGTGGAAGTGCTGGGGCACCCTCTGGTTCGACCAGGTGCTGGAGAAGGGCGACTACCGCGACTGCGACGACGCCCACGTCAACGCCGGGCTGTTGTTTGACTTGCCGGTGTGCGGCAACTACGGGTGCGACGGCCAGGACCCGCGCAAGCGCCGCCAGGTGGAAGCGGACCTGGACCACCGCATCGTGCGCATCCTCAACTTGGCGCGGCTGTTGGCGGACGACTACCCGCTCTACGGGTTGGTGCGCACCGTCGACGGGTTTGCCTACGACGAGCTGCACTGCCAGGTCGACTCGGTGGACCACCTCGTCCAGGCGACGGGGGCTCCCGAGGTGACCGAGCACGTGGCGCGGTTTTTGCAGACCGACCGCGATCCGCGGATCGCCCTTCTTGTCGAGCCCGTCCAGGCATCGCACTTGGTGTCTGGCGGCGGCCAGCTGCCGGCCCAGGTCGACCACGTGTGGTTCGGGCGCGCTGCCGACACGCCCCAGCACCGGTCGGACGAGATCGTCGACGTGGACGACGACGGGTACGCCGACTCCGAGCCCGAGGACGACTACTACTACCAGCTGTACGACCCGGGCGCGCCGCCAGACCCCGTGCTGGGCAACTTGGGCGACCACATGGACCTGGCCATCACCTACGTGACCTTGGACACCAACATCTGGCTCAAGCACTGCGGGCGGGTGTTCAAGTGCGTGCGCAACCTGGTGTTCAAGGTGTCGATCCCGCTCATTGTGTTCCAGGAGCTCCGGGCGCTCCGCAAGCTGGCGGAGACCACGATTGCCGACGCCGCCACCCGGCTGGTGATCATCATTCGCGAGCTCTACTTGACGCGGCAGATCTTGCCGTTGCGGTTTGACGGCACCGTGGCGCTGGACATCAACGAGACCACCGAGTTTGAGAACAACTCCAACTGGCGGCTGCTGGTGGACGAGACCATTTTGAACGCGGTCAACGAGCACGACGAGATCGGCAAGAAGTTGATGAAGGGCCACAACCAGCCGTTGGCGCTGGGCACGGTGCTCACCGCCAAGACCGCCAAGGTGTTCCGCTACTGTATCCTCATCACCGACGACCGCAACATGCGGTTGCGTGCCAAGACGATTGGCCTCACCTCGTTCCAGCTGAAGTGGTTGTTTACCCAGTTGGAGTCGGTGTTTCCGGACCAGTGCATCGACTGAGTTTTTTGTATCACCGTTAGCATTTAGCATCGAGAATATTAGAAGAAAAGCAAAGAGTGTAGGGAGGGGATGGAAAAGCAAGGGGGTGCCTTTAGGAGATGACTGAAGGGGATAGCTGAAGGGATACCGAAGGAGGTTCCTGGAAGGAGTTGCTTGGAAGCACTTGCCTGACAGGAATTGCCTTGTACGTTAGGGAATCTATTTAACAATGGATCGTTCGTATTAGTACAGATGTCACCTTTTTACGAGCACCGGTGTAAGCCTTTGTAGGTGAAAATAAGAAGATACCCACTGGTGAACCGTTCCTACACTTGTTCGGACAGAAGGGTCCGAATCACAGGCAACGCGAAACCACCACATCTGTCACCCTGGTCTAGGTGGCATAGTAACTTGATAAACACTTTTGACCAGCACCGGCCTAACTTAAAAATAAGGTAGTTGCCCACATGAAACGTAGCTATAGACAGTAGGACAAAATCAGCACGGCTCTCTGCCCACGGTGTCGCCACACACGCATCCGCCCATCTTTTGTCACGCGATCGCTCGTAAAACTGCATCAGCACAATGCAATGGTGGTTGGTAGCCACGCTCGTATCGGCGGCCACAGCGGCATCCCTGGAGTTAGCTGATGCTAAGCGGGCCTTCTTAAACTCAGGAGCGGTCGAATTGAGTGTACGAGACCACAGAGAATGCATTGTGGGCTACCTGAAAGGCTGCAACAGACAGACGCTTTTCATCGAGTACTATAATGGCTCCGATCCAGAGTACTACGCAAAACACGCTCCATCGCTTAGCAAGTTTGCCAAAGACATGTCCCACCACCACCCAGAGGTAACCGTGTCGTTTTTTGACTGCGACAAAAACGAATTCGCCTGTGGCCGCGTAGATCTCACCGAATTGCCGAGTCGTCGTCTCCATCACTTGAAAGAGACAATCATCTACAATGGCGCTCTTGACTGGAGGGCAGTGGTGAAGCGGCTTCGCCTGTCGATTGAGCCCTCTCCCCTAATCAACAACTTAGAAAGCCTTGATCGCCTTTGGTCCAACACAAACAAACCCAAAATTTTGCTCATCAACCCCCAGAAAGCGTACGTGAGCGAGCGAGAGCAGTACTACAATTTTGCCCGGATGTTTTCCGACCAGTTTACGTGTGCTCTGATTGCGATACGTTCGATCATTCACGACTTGCAGGAAAGAGTGCCCCAGGTAGCCATAGGTGATGGTCCCATGTGGCTCTACGTTTCGGCAGACGGCCAGGACGCATGGCCGTACCCCGACGATAACTTTGACATCGCCTATTTCCTGGTTTTTGTCGGTCTTGGCGACTACCCGGTTACAATCTTTGACGCAACAGACTTGTACAATCCAGTAGACGCTGGGAGAAATCCGTCCGAACCCGCGGCGGTGTTGGTGGTCGATCGCACATCTGACGCAGATACCTGGGGCCCCGAGTTGGCAGCGTTGGCTCGCGATTGCGGTGGGCTACTCCAGTTTGGGATCTGGAATATCAAGACCTTCCGCTCGGGACTTCCGACAGTGTTTCCCAAAACAGCGCTTTTTGCCATTTACGATTATCAGTCCGGACAGGTACACGCTATAGATAGTCAAGACCACCCGAACGGTATTCAATTCGAGAACATCGAGGCAATGGTGATGGACTTTCTCGCGGGTGATATGAAATACCGCTCAGAGCCGGTCCCGGTCGCCAATGGACCCGTGACTACACTCGTGGGCGAAAACGTTCTTGAAGCCATTGGCAACGTATCTCAAACGGTCTTCGTCAACTACTGTGAGGACGGCCAATGCCGAGCAAACCAAACGATATGGCAAAGTCTTGCAGCACACTATGCCGACAACGACACGGTTTTGGTGGCTCAATACGACTTCATCAAAAACGAACGGGTACCAGGAAAGCGTGTGTACGCGCCCACGCTAGCAATGTATCCCGCACATGGTGTTGTGGACGATGCTACTGGATTCCGGAATCCCGTCTATTACAACGAAAGAGTCAGCTTGACTCTGATGATCGACTTTGTCGAGCATGGCGATCCGTACGGTGGTGTTGTCGAGCTTTCACAGAGCACTTTTGAAAAATTCATTGTTGATCATGACGAAGTGGGAGTGTGGTTCTACTCTCCCTCTCGCATTGGCACGGCAGAAGTATCCTTTACGAATGCGAAAGCAGACTTTGATTCCATGGCCACCTATGATCCCCATGGCACGTTTGCTCGGGTCAACTGTGATCAGGAGCGCTATCTTTGCTTTCGTTACTCCCCCCTACCCCCCGCAGTTGAAACCATCGGATCGTATCGCTTTGGTATCCCTGTAGTAGACGAGCTCGAGGAGTTTGAGGAATTGTTCAGCAACCAACTCAAAACGGTGGTTCTCCATTTGAACCCTACTAGAGCTTCTACGCAGTCGTTCACAAGATTTGCTAAACAAATCCAGCCCCGGTTATACAGTTTAGCTCAAATCGCTGAAGACTTTAATGAATTTGTCGAGATGCGCTTCCCAGACACAGAGCTTGGGGATGAGCCTACCTGGTGGGTGATTCCTCCATCCAACCGTGTGGGAGTGTTGACCGGGAATCGATTGAACGTCTCTGGGTTCAAAGCTCTTGTCCGTCTGCTCAGCGATAGTGAACTTAAAGACGCCACAACCTACTTGAAAGGTTGATTGATACTTGGCGCGAAAGTTAGCAGTTTGTCGGAGTCCACCGAAGAGACTGGCGCTCTGAGGGATGAAGCCAGCGAGTGGAACAAAGTTGTCGAAGAGTTCGTGTGGTAGAACAAAAATTAGAGAACTCCTTGATCTCTGATGAACTTATTTTCCCTACAGGTTATTACCACCAGTAGCTAGGACCTAGCCAGACCCCAGAAAGTTTGATTGATCACCTCATCATTGCTCAAACCTCTTTTGCTGGCACGTCCTCCATTTTTAGCACAACACATTTTTAGCACAACATCATAGGGACCCCCCGCTCAGATAAACCCTGAGGTGATAAATTCCACGCCTATAAGACTGCCAGCTATGTGTAAGAAGAACTTTTCTGTTACAACTCTGACTCCTACTGCGTATCTTTGAGCACGCAAGCCAAGGAAATGAAACCGATAGAGATAACGAACTTACCAATCAAACCGCTCACAACAGCCGAAACGTCTGTTATCCTACTGTGAATGAACGTTCCTCTCCCGATCCCTCCGATCCAGCTATAGGCGATACTTCATTTCACCACTATATATACCTCTAAGAACCTTTTTACACTTATTTGGACGAGATACCACGACTCTCACTGGCGACGCATATCACATACGCATCATTCCAGTACCTTTTGTCACGCGATCGTTCGTAAAACTGCATCTGCACAATGCTCTGGTGGTTGGTAGCCACGCTCGTATCAGTGGCCACAGCGGCATCCCTGGAGCTAGCTGATGCCAAGCGATCCTTCTACAACTCAGGCGCTGTGGAATTGAGTGCACAAAACCACAGCAAATGTATCGAAAGTTACCACAAAGACTGCGACTCCGATCCAGTGCTATTCATTGAGTACTTTAACGGCTCAGATCCAGAGTATTTCAAGGAAATCGCTCTGTCGTTTGACCAGTTTGCTAAAGACATGCTTGAAAACCTGGATGTGTTGGTGACGTTTTTCGATTGCGCCGAGTCCCCTAAGGCCTGCGCTAAAGTTGAAATCAAAAGGTTGCCGAGCCGTCGTCTTCATCACTGGCGACGGACGACCGACTACTACGGCGCTCTTGATAGGAAAGTCGTGGACAGTTGGCTCCGAGGGTCGCTTGTACCCGTACCCGAAATCAAGACGCATAAAAGCTTTGACCGTTTTTGGAACGACCAAAGTAAGCACAAAGTTTTGCTTATCAATCCTGCGAAAGCGGACCCGAAAGATCTATCAGAATTCTACAGCTTTGGAAGGAGCTATAATAGCCGGTTTTCATGCGCTCGTATCGAGCTGTTTTGGATTCGCGAAGAGTTGCTGGATAAAGTACCCCAGATATCAGTTGGCGATGAATCCATGTGGCTCTACATTTCGGCTAATGGTAAAGAAGTACGGGTTTATCCTTCTGTAAAATTTCACAGCTTCGACTTTCTAGACTTTCTCAGCGACCATCCGGTTGCAATCTTCCACCCAGAAGACTTGTACAATCCACGGGCCAGGGGGAGAGACCCTTCCATTCCGGCTGCAGTCATGGTAGTCGATCGTGAGTTTGATGCCGAGAACTGGGGCGCTGAGTTGGCGGGGTTAGCCCGTGAATATACCGGACAACTTCAATTTGGTACCTGGCGTACCAAGTCGAACTCACTTCCTGAAATATTTCCCAAGACTACGCTCTTTGCCATTTATGATTATCAGTCCGGACAGGTACACGCTATAGATAGTCAAGACCACCCGAACGGTATTCAATTCGAGAACATCGAGGCAATGGTGGTGGACTTTCTCGCGGGTGATATGAAATACCGCTCAGAGCCAATTCCTATCGCGAAGGGACCTATGACTACACTCGTAGGCGAAACCGTCCTTGAAGCTATTGGCAACGTATCTCAAACGGTGTTCGTCAACTACTGTGAGGACGGCCAATGCCGAGCAAATGAATCGATCTGGCAAAGTCTTGCAGCACACTACGCCGACAACGACACGGTTTTGATCGCTCAATACGACTACATCAAAAACGAGCGGGTACCAGGTAAGCGTGTGTACGCGCCCACGCTAGCGATGTACCCCGCAAACGGCGTTATAGACGAAATTACTGGTTTCCGCAATCCCGTGGACTACAACGAAGTAGTCAATTTGTCTCTGATGATCGACTTTGTCGATTATGGCGACCCGTACGGTAGTGTCATCGAGCTTTCTATGGACACATTCGAGGGATTTGAAGCCGATCATGAAGATGTGATGGTGTGGTTTTACGCTCCCTCCCGTATCGACAAGGACAAAGATTCCTTCAAGGCTTCCAAGTTAACTTTTGACCTTGAGCATAACTTCAATCCGAATGACAAGTTTGCTCGAGTGAACTGTGATCAAGAGCGCTATTTCTGCTTTCGCAATCTCACGCAAGTCCCCACAGTCAAAACCTTTGGATCGTATTTCTTTGGTGTCCCTATAGTTACCAAGCTCGAGGAGTTGGAAAGATTGTTTGACAAGAAACCAACATGGATGTTCCTCCATTTGAACCCGACCAAGGATTCATTGTTGTCATTAAACATGTATGCGAAACTTCCGCAGCCTGAGTCATTTATAATGGCTCAAGTTGCCAAAGCCATCACCGAAAGTGTTGAAGAACTTTTCCCTGGCACCGAATTTGGGGAGAGGCCTACTTGGTTGGCGATTTACAATTCCAACTATGTGGGAGTTTTCTCCGAGAATCAGATAGGTTACTATGACGTTTTTGATCTTATGTATCAGCTAATGACCTATAAGATGCAAGACATTTTAGAGGAGAGGTTTGAAGGTTTTATGGTGCTGAGGAACACATCAAGCGAGAATGATAGCGGTCTGTCAAAGCCACTGGTAGTGACTGGCGCCTCGAATGATGATCTGGGCGAGAGGAGCGGAATGCCCCCGACGAAGATTGAACAAAAGACAGAGGACGAATATGGGAATGTCTTCAATCTCTATGTGAGTGCGAGGCTCGAAAACCCCAAGATAGCGGAAGACTTTGAATTATTTTGCAAGGTCATACACGGGAAACGACTTATTCGCCAAATACATATCGCGAGGTGGGAGCACCATGAGGTTACGAACACTCCTCGTGGTGTTTGAATTCAATAAAAATGGCAAGTGTGTCGCTTAGTTTTTGGTCTCGTATAATTCATCTTTAATAACCTCGTAAAACCAGCTTTCCATATGGGCACTTGGGGACCTCAGGTGTGCGATAGCGACGATGCCATGGAGTTCTGGGAGGAGCTACAGGAGGTGGCACCAGATAAGCGGGTGCAAATGATTGTGCAAACCATTGATTTGTGCCATCAGCTGAGTTATGTGGACTTTACTATGGGCTACCACACCCTCGCAGGCTGTTTGCTCGCCTTGGTCCATTGTGATCCAGGTGTAATTGAACTGTACCCAGGGCTTGGGGACATCCACTCAGACGAGTTGACGTTACTAGTACGCGAAGACGTGCACGCATGGGGCCAAGTGGACACGAGACTATTGTTAGCGAAGGCTCAAGAGTGTGTCACCAAGATTACCCGCTCAGCGGAGTCGTCTGAGGTCTACGAGTTGTGGGAAGGTAACGCCGAGTGGCTCGCCGCCTGCAAGCAGTTGAGAGAGAGTATAGGGGCAGTGGATCAGTTGAAGTAGGTATTGTGTAATGAACACAACCCTGAATGTTCAGTTTCTCCTGATTCAACAATAGCGTACAAAGACACCGTTTCCCCAATTACAAATCATTAATGTACCGTAGTCACAAAGTATCATTTGGGTTGGTTCAACTTCGTGCTGATTCCATCGGCCGTTTTGTACTACACACCATCAGCTTAGTGGCACCACAACGCTCGCGTTCCTGCGGTCCTCGCCAAGACACCCCGTCTCGCGTGATGGTCGCGTCGCCGGTGATACACGCAACGCCCTTGGAAGTACCTGACAACTGAAAATTCCACAAAGGTGATGGCATCCTCTCATAGGTGAGCACACCCTGGATGACCATACAATGTCCTGTGTACGGGAAATGCCGGACAGAAAACGGTACGTTGGTGCCTGGTTTGCATGAGGTTCTGGCCCCGAGAGGCTAGACCGATCCGCATTCCTGTTGCATCCACAGTGACCACAAGATCGTTGAACGGGTAACTTAGAATATGTGAAACTGGTGAAAAGCCGTGTGGTGGTCTCAGGTTGATGTGTGGGCAACGCGTATCACATCTCCCTGGCCGTTGGACGCGCTGATGGCGATCTGACGCAGGGAGTTCAAGTAGTTCGCCGCCCTACGTAAAAGTACGTCCACTGCAAATCACTTAGTGATCTACCAGTTCAAACCCCTGTCACGGTGGCACCTCGCAACTGCCCAACGGTTGAAAAGAAATGACAATCGAGGTGGAATGTGGAGTCAGTCTTACGTGGCTTTGTGACGAAATAGGCAAAATTGAAAAACTCTTGATCTGAAGGTCCTGGGTGAAAAACTTTACTCTAGTACCCCGGGCCTTACCCAGTCTGTACTTCTCTAGATCGTGCTCGATCCTGCTGCGCTGCTTTGCAACCAACTCGCGTACTTGGGCATCGAGTCAGGGAACATAACCAGATCGGTGGACGCAATTTGGTGATCAGATGGTGACACCACCAGGCGGGAACAATGCGATGCCACGTCGAATACCAAGAAAAGTGGATGTAAGCCCTAGCTAATGCGTTCTAGTCCTTTGGAACCGCAAAGCCCCTCATCACCCATGTAATTACCGGGGTCGCATGCCAGCTAATGCACCACAAAAACTGGATTTACGTCCGTGATTAGCCTCTGTGCTTTGGCAACGACATAATCGCTCAGGTCTGGACCCACGCAAATGGACCCACGCAAACCTCCGCATTCCCATGGTGGTACCAACTGCCACAAAACCCAAGCGAGGCAGGTTTTCGCGGGTGGTACCTTTATCCTCTTTGAACCAATTAGCCTCTTTGGGACCCGCTCTCATGCCTTTAATTACACCCTTGTGTCAGGCATTCATCTCTGCTACACTGCTGTCTCGCTTATTGTACATGCTTGTTGGTGCGCCATGGACACCACCAGGGTCCCCGCGTAGACACCCGCGGCCCATTCCAAGCACAACAAACAGTAGTCAGGTGGGTCTGGGCTGCCCGCATTGTTCCAGATCAGCGCACCACGGTTTGTTGTCGCATTCTCGTGTCGTTGTCTAGTAGTGCCCACCATCACGCGGTTTCCACTAAATAATTATGCACGCCATTTGCGTATCTCACAAAGGGGTCTCCGAAAAAAAGCTTTGGTGTCTCGTAGCCCATCTAAAAAGCTAATTATACGGGAAATTGTCGAACATCCCCAGTAAACCCACCAGTGACCTCTCTAGCCACCCGTGGTCACCGCCAAGCCCGCGCACACCCCGCCCCTGAGCTATATGCTTCACTCACCTTCAGTTTCAGCCAAGGCAGCTGCCGACAGACAATCCTGCAGCTGAGGGTTTTTTCGCCAAGACTCGAATTTATAAAAGGCGAAATATCGCCTAACAAATCCTCACCAGTCGTTTTCAGCACAACTGCCAGCCACTCCTTTTTAGCGCTTACCACCCAAGCAATTCAGAACCGTTTCGTGTTCGTTCCACTCCTTCCAGTCCTTCTTTTACAACCCAAAGCTTGTTTCACTCCTTTACTATGAAGTTTTCCTCCATTGTTTTGACGACGCTTTTGTCGCTGCTTGTGGCCTCGGCGCCCGCCCCCAAGGTGAAGATTGTCTACGTCACTGAGTACACCACCATTGCCGTGACCAAGGGCGAGCAACCCCCCACCTTGATTACTCCGGAGCCCACCGCTCCCGCCGAGACGATTGTTGATGCTGACGACGCCTTGGTGACCGGGGTCCAGAAGGCTCCCGTTGAGGAGACCCAGGCCCCTGCTCCCGCCACCACCACCTCTATTCTCTCTTCTGCCCCCGCCCCCTCGCAGACCTCGTCGTCGCCCGAGCCTACTGGCCACGGACAGGGCGACGAGTTCCACAGTGACGGTACCTACTACGACAC
Organism: Diutina catenulata; assembly: GCA_030560525.1. Classification (NCBI taxonomy): domain Eukaryota; kingdom Fungi; phylum Ascomycota; class Pichiomycetes; order Serinales; family Debaryomycetaceae; genus Diutina; species Diutina catenulata. The sequence continues at coordinate 116,445 of JAKTTW010000034.1, forward strand.
CGGCATGGGTTCGTGCGGCTGGGTCAACCACGACACTGACAAGATTGTTGCCATCTCTGCCGAGCTTTTCAAGGAGTTCCTTGCCAACGCCAACGAGCTCAACCCCAACAACAACCCCATTTGCGGTAAGAAGATCGAGGCCTCGTTCGGGGGCAAGTCTACTGTGGTGACCGTGGTCGACTCGTGCCCCGGTTGTGCCAGAGACGACCTTGACTTGTCGCCCGCTGCCTTTGAGGACATCTCGTCCAAGGAGCCCGGTCGTATTAAGATCTCGTGGAAGTGGGTTGATGACATCAGCCTGCTTCAGTAAGCTCCTCGCTTGATATAGCCCTTTTTGTCTGTGCTGTGTACCACTAAACCGGTCACCGTACGTCTTTGATTTCTGTACTACTACGGTGGTGAGCTTTGTTGCGTCACCACGTTGGGCCCCAGGGCCCGGAATAAACGAATACCAGATTTAGCTTCGATGTAGGAAAGCGCGACTGTAGTCGGTTTCGGTTTTACGACGGGGACCACATCGAAGGGTGTGGAGGGCCACAAATCTCAGCACAAGTCAGAACTGCTGCTAGATCAGAGCCACCGGATCAAGGCAACTAACGGGTCTATTTCATGATCACCCGAGGTTATTTCATCACCCTCTGCTCTGGTCCCATCACACGTGGACGCTCCCAACAAATGAGATCTTCCCGAAACCCCCACCCTCACCAAGACCTCCGTTCGGACCCTTATTGGCTAACGGTGTTCTTCAAGTCGTAATCTAGATCCCCCCTGCCGTGTTTCTCCGTCCGCCTGTACCCCTACCGCAACCAACCTGTCAGACATTGTCCCACATTGTTGGGACACCTCACAAACACCTGACTAACCACCAACCTCGGTCCACACCGTAGATTGTTTGTCCCCCACGCTACATGTCACCTGAACCCGTATGGAGTCCCGGGACCGGATTTACTACGTGCGTCCTCTTCGCAGGCTAACGCCCCACACCGATGGTCTCGACCATATGTACGTCAGTTGCTGCTTGTGAACAAAATAGCTGCACTCTATTAGGTGAAATTCGCACTGCCACCGCGGTGGCCTACGCCGCGGAAGCCATTGGGCCATATACACCGTCCACAACACGCGTCAGGGGGTGTTCCCTTGTTCTGTGTCCCGTGCATGGCCGTTGAACACAGTTTTTCGTGTCGTTGTTGGGTGGTGTTGCCCGTTGTCCCGCATATTGATTTAAAAAATTAGGCGCAGATGATTTAACTCTATACACAAAACGATGCGGAACCGACAAAAGAAATGGCGAACGATGACATTCCCCCACGGTTCGTGGGCTACGTGGCCTCTCTCGTGGTAGTGGAGTGTTGTCCCGTTTCCTCCCGGCTTGTGCCCGCCAAAACCACCGCTTTGCACGTGTCGTCCCTTCGACCCTGCCCCTTTCTGATGCCGTACCAATGCAGTAAAATACTTATCGGCAGGTCAGGGGTGCGCACGACCCTCCTGCGAGGTTAACCACTAGGATATAAAGAACTGAGGCTGCCACCGTAGAACCACCGCATTTCAGCTTAGCTAGTCACTCCTTTCTTGCCCAAGCACACAGAACCCCGTGTTCGTTCCTTTCCTTCGTCGGTCTATCCCTTCCCTTCCTTTACAATGAAATTTTCCACCGTTCTTTTATCCACGCTTTTGTCGCTGCTTGTGGCTTCAGCCCCCGCCCCCAAGGTCAAGGTGGTGTATGTGACCGAGTATCTTACTGTTCAGAAGACCTCCGGCACTGCGGCCCCCACCTTGATCACCCCCACCCCTTCCACTCCTTCTGAAACGCTTATTGATGCTGACAATGTTGCTGGCGACCAAAAGGCTGCCCCTGCTGAGACCACCGAGTCTAAGCCTGAGGACAAGCCCGAGGACAAGCCTGAGGAGAAGCCTGAGGCTCCCTCCCCCACTTCGGATGCTCCTGCCCCCACCTCTGAGGCTCCCGAGCCCTCGTCCGAGGCCCCCAAGCCTTCGTCTGACGGCGGTGACAAGGGTCACGGTAAGGAGTACACCGGTAAGGCCACTTACTACGACCCTGGTATGGGTGCTTGTGGCCACGAGAGCTCTCCCGATGAGTTGATTGTTGCCCTTGATCTTGGTGTGTTCAACCAGAAGCTCAAAGAGTCTGGCGAGGTGAACCCCAACAAGAACCCCATTTGTGGCAAGAAAATCGAGGCTACCCACGAGGGTAAGTCTGTTGTTGTTACTGTTGTCGATGCCTGCCCCGGTTGCGGTAAGAACGGTCTTGACTTGACCAAGAAGGCGTTCGCCAAGATCGGTGACGTCGACGACGGCCACTTCGAAGTGAACTGGAAGTGGGTTGACGAAGAGTAGAGTTCTGGGAACTTCGAAACTCGCCCCCTTCCATGATATATACCTTTTTTTCTCTTCTCCTCCTGGAGACCTGGTTTGGTTTAGGTTTGGTTTTAGTTAATGTGACACATTTTCTCTAGGTTGGAACGTAGGGGTTTGCTGCCAGGTTGATTAGTTGTTGTCTGTGTAGTTTAAAGGTAGCTCAGAGTTTACTAGAGTATACCAAACTTTGTTCAAGATTGAATTTGCTGAGTTAGAGTAAGCGAGCTGGGCAAAGAACAGCCAATTGCCAGGGGACCTTACGAGCCTAGAGGTTCGTCCCTGTTCCAGTATCCTTGCCTGTCCCTCCTACGTTCTAGACATTTTGAGCTTCGTCACAGTCCCTTTGTTATTTTTCACAAGTTACAGATTTCATCTCATGGGATGAAAATATTGTTCACGCGTGGTTGGGCTCCCGGAACCTACCTAGACAGGCACGGTGTTGTCTTATTTTACCAGTCGAGTAAGGTAAGCTAACCCGAGTGGTCCGTGCCCCCCTCATTTGCCCTCCTTCCTCTCTTTGCCTTCTTCGGTTCAAAATTGTCCGGGGAGTCATAGTTTCCCCTAAGAACTCAACTTTTGGGTGAGGCGTTGGCTATTGTTCTGAGAAGGCTTTGTACTCTCGCCTTTGCGCGAATGTGTCACAAACGTTGTAGCAATATGTCTTACCTCTAAGCATTAGTTACAAGAATACCAAAATGGTTTTGCACTCAGAGGACTTATGGCGTTGAAGAATCGGAACCACTCATAACTGGCCTGGAAGTAGTCAAAACACATGTCATCATCTCAACACGAGCATCGCACACTCCTCTTGCCACTCTGCCAGTTTCCCCACCCATCTCTTCCCCTTCTTATCTCCGCGTCCACCATTAGTCGCACATAACCGAGTGTGCGAACGGTATGTTGAGGCAGATCCAGCGCTACAGTACGGCGGCCCCCAAGCGGGTAGCCGTGGTGGGCAGTGGCCCTGCCGCATTCTACACCGCCCACCACTTGTTCAAGTCGGGTGCCAACGTTGCCGTGGACTTTTACGAGCGCCTCCCGGCACCGTTTGGTCTCCTGAGATATGGGGTAGCACCCGACCACCCCGAGGTCAAAAACTGCGAAGAATACCTAGACAACCTTATGGACAACCACGGGGACCGTGTGCGATTCTTCGGCAACACCGAGATCGGTTCCGATGTTTCGCTTCTGGCACTTCGCCAGGCATACCACGGTGTGGTGCTTAGTTACGGGTGCACTCTGGGGGATAACCTCCTCGGAGTCGAAGGAGAGAACCTCCAGGGGGTTGTCAGTGCCCGCCAGTTTGTCAACTGGTACAACAGCCACCCCGATTTCGCCGACTGGACCCCACCGGACCTTTCCAAGATTTCCAACGTGACAATTGTCGGCAACGGGAACGTGGCTCTCGATGTAGCCCGGGTGCTTTTGGCCAGTCCGAAGCACTGGCTGCCTACGGACATTTCTCCGCGGTGTGTGGATGCGTTGGCCGCCAGCACCGTGTCCAACGTGGCCATTGTGGCTCGTCGGGGGCTCATGCAGCTGGCGTTCTCCAACAAGGAGATTCGCGAGTTGTTGGAGGTATCCAAGGCTGAGGGGATCCACTTTGAGATCGATCAGGCGTTGTTGGAGGCGGCCAAGCCGGCTACGCGTGTCGAGAAGCGACGGGTGGCTACCTTGACCAAGTATGTCGGAATCAACGCTGGCGCTCCTCGCCAGTGGAGCTTGGACTACTGCTTGAGCCCCAAGCGGTTCATTGCCCTGGCTGAAAACCCCCAGGCGGTGGCGGAGACTGAGTTTGAGGTGAACGAGGTCGTGGACGGGAAGGTGGTGCCCACTGGGGCCACCGTGCGCCGTCCCAACGAGTTAGTGATTACGCTGATTGGCTATCGCGGGTCGGCTATTGACCTGGAGCTCGAGATGGTAGGGAATCACCTCAGTCACGTCCGCGGGCGGGTTGCCGTGGGTGGAGCCGAGATCCCCGGTCTTTACTGTTCTGGGTGGATTAAAACGGGACCCCAGGGGGTCATTGCTACCACCATGATGGACTCGTTTGACACCGCGGACCAGATCCTTGCAGACTTGGCATCCGGGGTGTGCCCTGAGCCGTCGACCGATGTGCCCATGCCCGCTAATGCCGTGGACTGGGCCCAGTGGCAGAAGCTCAACCAGTACGAGCTTGAGACAGGGGCTGCCAAAGAGAAGACGCGACTCAAGGTGGACAACTTCCCGCAGATGCTTGAGGTCGCAAAGTAGCTTGTATATAGATGACAGTACGCGGATAGAGTCCTGAATAGTGATGAAGTGGGAAGCAGATGAAGAGTGATATTGCGAACAGCCGAGATATTATGCAAAGTAGAGGCGATCCGGAGACGGACAAGATCGCTTGAGGCGACCTTAATATAAGGTGAATTAGTAAATAGTCTGAGTTCATACTATGGGACCATAAAGATCAATTCCTAAAAAATCGACAAAATTGAAAAAATCCCTCGCTCTTATACCACCCCGGTATTGTGTAATGCTATTTTTGGCCGCCCACCAAATACCCGGACCCACCACTTTGTTGTGCATTTCCCCCGTGTACCCCACGATGGTTCGGAACCATGGATCCGAAGTTGACAGGTGGCGCCATCGGCACCACAGGTGCGCCGCGTATTCCGATCTTTCTCTACACACACAATTGGCCCACGGCGTTTGAACCCATGTGACGTTATTGCGGGGACCCCTCTGCCGTTGGCCTGTTTTTCTGTTGGTACCTCGCCAACATATGCATGTAGTCAGTGCGCAGCAACTTTATATAGTCAGATTCACCGATTGAATCAAAACAAATACCACCATGAGATTGTTCGTTTCCAGATTACCGCAATTGGCCCAATTCGCCCGCCCGGCCGCGGCGCTTGGGGTGCTGTCGTTTGCCTTGTGGCACCAGATGCGACCCAGCTCCATGATCCACTGCGACGTGGCAGTGCGTCAGCCCAACGTGGTGGACAAGATGACGGTGCTGAAGCCCCAGCAGTTGCAATTGGGCAACGAGCGCATCTCCTACGAGGAAATGACCCTTGGACTGGTTACCGGGTTGTTTTTGGGCATCATCGCTGGCAAACTCCTGCTGGTGTTTGTGATGTTGCTGCTTAGTTCCTACTTTTTGGTAACGTTTTTGGAGAACCGGGGTATCATCTCGATCCCGTGGACCCAGATCATCCAGTTTGGCAAAGAAAAGATCGACATGAAGGCGATGATCTTCGACAAGCTTTCATTCAAGGTGCCGTTCGTGTTGTCGTTCCTCATTGCGGCCTACAACATCTAAGTAGCAAAATTACATATCATTGGGACGGACGTTAGAAACGCGGGAATGGGCGGATGTCAAAATGGCGCGACTTGGGTGGTGGATGCGAAGGCACGGTCCGTCCACCCACACAACACCATCACCGCAACGTCACCCCTGGTCACCTGTAGTGTAACTGATGGATCAAGGTCACCCCATCAATCGTGGAGGCTTGGTACCCGAGGTGTAGGCGGTCGCTTGTTTGCGTGGGCTTAGGCGTAGAACCCGTATTCCACATACGCCCAAGCTTCTACAGGGCTTAGGGCCATTGTTCCGCGAGGCGCGAGGGCCTCACCTGCGCAGCTGCTAACTGTCCAGGCCATGGCTGGTCCCCGCTCCCCCACCCTCGCCATCTGCAGTCATGGTTTTCACACGACTCGGGACTGGCCCGAAGCGCTATGCCGTTTGAAAAAAAAGCCGTCAGATGAGCGATCACTATTGCAGGTTGCAGCAGACCCAGTTTCGGACATGCTTTTATGTCGGCGAAGCGATGGGGTCCGAGGTGTACGGCGCAACCGACACGGGGGCCCCGGAGCACCCTGGTAGTTTGGTCCCACTAAACCGGTGGTCCGGACCGTCCGCGGTCCCCCCGCCTTTCTTTTTTCCTGAAACATGTCTACAGACACTACCTCAGCTCAGTCCCCCCTTCATTTCCAGAAACGGACTCGGCTGAACTTCCGGGTTATGCAGCCCGGGGGTGACGTACTCAAACCCGTACAACCCATTTGCATAATGTGCCTAGGCAGGCAAGCAAAAGTATAAAGTGGAGGGGCGCCGCTGGGGGCGTCCATAGTAGTGCGTGGACAACCTGGCCGTGCAACGAAAACCACTGCCCTTCTCGTACCCCACTCACACATAGAAGATGTCCGCTATTCAACTAGCACCCGACCTCTGGGTTGGGGGGTACGAGGCGCTACTCGCTCAACCCGGGTCTCCGCCACCGCCCGCGGACTGGAAGATCATCGTCAACTGTGGACTGACCCTGCATTTTCTTTCCTACCTCGAGCTCCGCCACACCATCGGCATCTCGCTGGACGTGCTCATGTTCCTGTTGGACCCGCGGTACTCCGATGCCGATGCCCGTCACGACGTCCATGGGCTCTTCTCGCAGTTCATCCACACCTACGGCAAACGGTTGCAAAACTACTTGTACCATTACTACCGCAGTAACCCCGCACGTCGTCAATTGGTACACGACCTGCCGCTGGGGTTGTTCGGCGATATGAGCCCGATCATGAACGGGGCGCTCACCCTGGCGTTCTTCAACTTCAACCGGTTGGTGAAGTTAATCCGCATGGTCAATTTGCTGGGGCTGGCGGTGCTCATTGTCGGTGACAACCCGTCGCTCGTGTACGGGTTGGCGGTGCTGTACTTCATGGACAACTACCTGTTCAACATGCAAAACTGTTTGCGTATCATCAGTCAGAAGGTCGGGGTCCCTGTGCGGTTTGACGGACGCCACTACGACGACATGATCATTGCCGACAACTTGCAGAAATTTTACTCGGAGAACTTGGGGATTAAGGAGAGCCACACCTTGGCCAACTCGTGTAAGCGCGGGGTAGACGACGACGAGGAACGCCCCCACAAGCGCCACATGGACGTGTACAACTAGATACTGTAATATATAACCGCATGGAACGAGGCGACGCGTCCGCAGGTTCAGGAGGCTGTTAACTCCGTGAGGGGACTGGCCTTAACTGCGTGAGCGGGTGACGCGCCCGTGTCTTGTCAGGCTACTGAAACGCTATTCGAACGCCGTCGAGGGCTGTGTGTTTGCGTTCCGGAATGCGTGTTTCGTCCAAGTTCTCCCTGACGATCGTGTCTCATTAATATGTACAATGCCTGGTGGCAGTCTATAAACCAGGCTAGTTCTTGGGCACTTGGAGACCCACGCGCTCGGCACTCTTGCGCACGTTGTCCTCCTGGGTCATCGTCAACCCCGGGTTGTACCGCTCCAAGAGCTCCGTGTACACCCGCTGCGAGTTCAAAAACGTGTGCACATTGGTCAAGTGGTTGAGACGGTGCTTCTCCGTGATAGCAGGTTCGCCTTCCTCCACCGCAAGCTTCTTCACGAGGGTGTTGTCGAACCGGAACTGGGGCTTGGCGGTGGACAAGTTGGCCAACTGCTGGTCAATCTCCGCAGTGGGCTGGCGGGCCTTGATCGCCGTCATTTTTTTGTAGGTGAGCATCGCCTTCTGCTTCTCCGCCTCCTTGGCAGCCCGCACCAAGTTGGTGTTTCTCGCGATGGTGCGAAGCTCCTTGGCCAACTGCTTGTAGTTTTGCTTGAACAGCATGGTTAAGGTGAAAAATTACGATCGCGCATCAAATGGATCAGTGAGCCACGGTGCGAGGTAGGAACGAAGAATAGAGAATGGGTGCACGACAGCGTGAAGAAGAGAAGTAGCGAACTACAAAAGTGTCTCTTCGAGTTTATGGTCGTACGTCAGCGATTTTCTTGTGCCATCACCGTATGTTGCATCAACGGGACGATACCCGCTTACTAGCCGCTAAAGAGACTAATGCTCCTAGCGACCCGTCCCGCTCCCGTTATTTGTAGGCAAAAACGCTCGCACCATGTCACTAAACCACCCAGTGCTATTGCTGTCGGGCTCCCAACCGGGTTCCCAGTTGGCAACCCAGAGCCCGCGCAACCACACCCCGCCAGCGGAATTGGGTGTCCATGTCGGCCCCGACGTCCACGCGGCGTCTCTACAGCTCTAACGGCTGATGTAGGATGCACAGTTGAGGTGTTTTCACCGATCGCTTATTTTTCTCGGGGACCGTCAACCAATCAGATCACGGTACTGCCAACGAGCAACCGATCGGTGGAAATAGAAAGGACGGCAATCGCCGGCAATATACACCACTTTCTTAGCATTTGCCACCGGGGTTTACTCGGCCCGGCTGCTCCGCGGCCCCCAGACGGGCCCAATGGCGCCAACACCCTCTGCAACTGCCGCATCGCACCCCTCTTCCTCCCCTCTTCGCGAGCCGCTCGGAGTAGGCGCATATTGCTTCTGCGATATATACCTCACCTGCACCTGGCACGGCCCTGTCCATTGCAATTTAAAGAAAAAAAAAGACGTACATTTCCTCTATCCATCCCAATAGTTTCAGTCATGTTGAGAGCTGTTAACAGAGTAAGTAGCGACCCATTGAGAATGTGCTGAATCCTGTCCCCCCACCCCCGTGTCCCCTCTGTCGGGCTTGTTGCTGTTGCGTCCCGTCCAATGGTCGGGATCGGGTCCGACGGGGAACCACGGGGTGTGCCCACCCGCCCGCCACCGGTGATTCCCCGCCACCGGCACCACGAATGGACTAGCCCGACCGGTCCCAGGCTATTCCGAGCCCGCCGCGACCGCGATTCGGCCCTGCCAATCAGTTGCCGTTCCTCGCCGAAACACCCGTGCTACAACCTTGCGGCGATGAGGATTGGCTATCGTGACCACCTGGGGGGCTCACACACCAGCATTATGTCAATCGAGAACGTAGTACTAACCTCTAGTCTTCTATCCGCGGCCTCGCCACGTTTGCCTCGCCCGAGGCGGTGCTCCCCAAGAAGTACGGGGGCAAGTACACTGTCACCCTCATCCCCGGTGACGGTATTGGCCACGAGATCACCGACCTGGTGAAGCAGATCTTCGAGGACCAGAGAGTGCCCATTGAGTGGGAGATTGTCGATGTGTCCGGTCTTGAAAACGCCGGCGGCTGCGGTATCACCGAGGCTGTCGACTCGATCAAGCGCAACAAGGTGGCCCTCAAGCTGATTTTGCACACCCCCACCTCGGGCAAGTCGCTTAACGTTGCTCTCCGTAAGGAGTTGGACATCTACGCCTCGTTGGTGTTGATCAAGAACATCCCCGGTGTCAAGCTGAGAATCGACGGCATTGACTTTGCCATTGTCCGTGAGAACACCGAGGGTGAGTACTCTGGTCTTGAGCACCAGTCTTACCCCGGTGTCGTTGAGTCGCTTAAGATCATGACCCGGTTCAAGTCTGAGCGCATTGCCAAGTTCGCTTTTGACTTTGCCAACAAGAACAACCGTCTGTTGGTGACCGCCATCCACAAGGCCAACATCATGAAGCTCGGTGACGGTTTGTTCCGCCAGACCGTCAAGGACGTCGCTGAGGACTACCCCGGCATCAACGTCAACGACTTGATTGTCGACAACGCCTCCATGCAGGCTGTGGCCCACCCCCAGCAGTTTGACGTGCTCGTCACCCCCAACTTGTACGGTACCATTTTGTCCAACATCGGTGCCGCCCTCATTGGTGGCCCCGGTCTTGTCCCCGGTGCCAACTTTGGCCGTGAGTACGCGCTTTTCGAGCCTGGTTGCAGACACGTTGGTACCTCGATCAAGGGTAAGAACACCGCCAACCCCACCGCGATGATTTTGTCGTCGACGATGATGTTGAGACACTTGGGCCTCAACCAGCAGGCCGACGCCATCGCCAAGGCCACCTACGACGTCATTGCCGACGGCCAGGTGAGAACCCCCGACATTGGCGGTTCGTCCACCACTACCCAGTTCACCGAAGCCATCCTCAAGAAGTTGAACTAGATCTTTTGTACTTTATAGCATGGTTAATACACAACCGCAGGAACCAGTGCGGCTGACAACGGTTGTCTCCACACATGCAGTAGCTAGGGTCTGTCGCTAACCGTGCGGGCACCGTTACCAGTTGAGGCTTCGCGGGCGTTTGTGGAGCCAGCGGTTTTGCGTTGAGGTGGCATCGCTCATTCTCCGAGGACAAAGCCGTGGCGGCGCTTTGTGCGCTGACAAACCCGGTCACTATGCAACAATAAATGTCAAACACAATGGCGCACCGCCCGGTTTAAAGTTTGCAACCCTCGTGGTAACTCCGACGTGCTCGACCCGTGGCCAACCAAATCGTAGCATGTTTACAGCGAACCGCCGCCTACCTGGGTAGATAACCGAGCTCTATGCACGACCGTTGCATCGATTCATCCTCCCCTCCATTCCAGGTGGGGCGCGATCGACAACAACCCCACCCCAGACAATCAAAATTGCACCCCCCTCGTGCGTTTCAGAGTTTCGAGCGCCGATGCCCCCTGGCTACCCGATCTATCTCTGCCGACAGCATCGCGGCAGTGGCGAGGTCATCCGCCCCCACTAATGATAACCACTACTGAGGCCACCGGCGAACTAATGGGGCTTTTGTGTCGGTTACACACTCAATTCCCCGCCGCGTGCACGTACTCCGCCTGCCGCCTCAACGGCGGTTGGCACGTAGGTCCCATTCAAAACAAAGCTGCATTGAGCGTAAACACCGGTGGCTGATGGCGACTCACACATCCCTTTGGGGTGGTTGTCAAGAGGTACTGTGATGCACTGGGGTCTATTTTGGGACTATTTTTTCATTACGTCACAAAATGCAGCATTGGCGAAGATAGTCGCTGTACGCCGAGGCGGAATCACCGCTGATGTCATGGGGGGTCTCGCGGGCAACTTTTGCACGGGGCGGGCTGGAGGTGCCAGCAGATACGGAGGCCACTTCCCCGCAGCCCCGACCTGGTTTCGGAGTTGCAACAATAGGAGTGTATCGCCTCTACGATCGTACTTGGAGGTGCATTTTGCATCATCTTACTGAGCATGCTGAAACACGCCTCAAAAATTCCGATCAATGACACGACCCCTTGCTTTATCCGCAACCACTAGACATACAATTGGCGAGACGAAGGTGGCTAAGGTCGACATTTTCGTTGTTGCCAGTTTCTCGCGGCTTTGATGACGCTGGCGGCTTACACACTCAGCCGCAGTCCCGATTAGTAATGGTCACAGCCACTGCGGCGCTACCGTCTCGCAAACCTGGTTGGCCCCGGTTCGTACCCCAATCGGGAATCTCTATCAGCTTAGCACTTGAAATTTTCCCACGGGTATGCTGTATGCATCCACTGTGGCACGATCGGGACATCAGGTCACATATGTATTGCTGCGCGGGTGCATCTGGATTAGTGCCAATCTGACGTAGACGCGATGTCTTAGGTGGCTACCCCCACACTTGGCGACTTGCGGTGGTGGCCTCGACCAATTGTGGCTGCTGGTGCCTGTCTCGTTTCTTCTTCTGGTCCACGTGACTTCCCCGCGGGCCTGGGCACTACCGACGATAATATTGGCAGGAGAATGGCGCTGCTGCCGACACCCCGCGGCAATCCACCACGAGCAAAGGCTTGCGTATATCCGGTGGTGGCGCGCATGGTGATGGCATCCGATTTTTCGCCTGCTTTGTCTACCGTTCCTTCCAAATCGCCCCACTCGGGCCGGGACGTAACTCCAAGTCGGTGATCATGTTTTCCTACATGTAACTCAATTTATGGATTAGGCAGTGGCCTCCTATTGTTTGCAGACAAAAGTGGTTAAAGTCGCCTAGCACATCGGCGGTGCCAAGAACCTCCAGGGCAGATGGTCCGATGAAGCACCGGCTCACCTCACTCCACGGCCCGCGACAACACTACCTCTCCCTACCGCACAATGTCCTGGCAACCGACGCCGCGATTGACAAATTCCTCGACTCATTTTTCGAAACAATTAATATGTGAGCCGGAGACGTGCGTAAAAAATATAGGTTATCAACGTCATAGGAGCTGCAAAGCGATAATGTCCGCCTTAACTTTTTTCACGAGCTCCGGTGACTTTGATATAATAGCCTGATAAAATACAGATGAAAAAAAAAGTGTAAACTACCCACACCACCTACTGGTTCAATTGTGTTCTACGGAACGAATCGCCACCATAATCAATCAATCCCTCAATAACAAACTGATCCCCGCCATGGAGTTTCTGGTGTTTGATACCAACTGGGACGAGTGGGAGTGGGAAAAGAACCTCGATACCCATGAATTCACCCAACCGGACCCCGTCAACTTGGCGGGAGTGCCGTGGCCCGACACCCCGCTGCTCCAGCGCCCACCGGTGATTGTTCCCGAGGCTGACCGTGTCCCCGCGGGCGTTACCCCGTCGCCCGAGTACCGGTATGCGCCCAGCTTTTCCCCATCCCCGCGCCTGTTTTCTAACCTGCTGGATGCAGTGGCCGTGCCTACAGCACCTTTGAGCCTTGTGACCACCCCGCAAATGACCCACCGTCACTCGGATCCCGTGTTGCTGACCGATTCAGTAACCGTCGATCCCAAGGACTTATTTGGAGGCGCCAACATGGCCAGCACTACCGATGCCGTGAACAAGTTGGTGGGCCAGGCGCCTCAGATGGCGCTGGCGTTTCTCGAACGTGGGCGGTCCCAGCTGTTGGGCTCGTTGCCCATGGACTTGTCCAACTTCTACTTGTGCAATATGCCTGAGGTGCCTGAAGCTGAGGTTGCCCCGTTGACGTCGCCTCCTGCTCCTTCCACCAGCGTGGGAGCAGTGGTAGGCTCGGAAATGCGAGCCAACTTCCCCCAAGTACCCAACTATGCGCCCACACTGGCACCCATTCCCGTCCCCGAACAGCCAGAAGAGTCTACCAGCTACCGTGCCCGCACAAAGAAGGTTGCCACCACCCCGCGGCGGCGACACTCCGTTGCTGCCGGCCTGCCCCCCACCACTGCGCCTGCCCGCAAACGCGCCAAACTGGAGGTGACAATGGAGTCCCCCGAAGAGAGCGCGCTGGAAGAACTTGCGTTTCCCTGTCTGGAGTGTGACAAAAACTTCAAGCGCCTGGAGCACTTGAAGCGCCACATCCGCCTGGTGCACCTGAATATCCGACCCTACCACTGCAAGTACTGCGAAAAGAAGTTTAGCCGGCTGGACAACTTGGCGCAGCACTTGAAGACCCATTTCCGCACTGATGTCCACGGCAACACCTCGGTGATCCACGGCAACCCCAACCAGCGCAAACGCAAACTACTGCAGTCTTGAGGGGTGTTTTTGCTTTCGTTTAATGTATACACAGTGTATATACCATCTCCAGCTGGTATGGAGAATAAATGACCTGTTGATACACACTTGAGAGCGCTTATCGCCCTCGTTATCACTTGCAGCGGCAGAAGCACCTCACAGCTTTGTGGTAGGTCGGCCCTAACGTTGGCCCGTATTCGGCTGAGTGCGTGCTGCACCTATTGTGCAACCGTCTACAAGAGCTGCCGGTAGTTGCGGATGTCGCAGAACCACGGGTGGCCCGCCGCATAGCCTCGGGATCGTTGGGCCCCGGCGGCGAGGGCAACGCTTGCTGATGGCGTGATAGGTATCAGATCATCGTCGAGCGGGGTTGGCTGGACCTATGTCTCACAACTACAGATACGTACCAGAAGTTACATGTAGCGACGCTATGAAGACATTATTTTTTAAGGCCGTATTGTCTCGCTGCACGGGGTAGTGGAATTATAGTTTTGTACCGGATATTATCGAAGAGCATAGGACATGAGCCCACGGGGCAAGTGGCGTTAATTGTACCAGGCTGAAACAATTGGCGAATGAGGACAGCGACGGATTTCATACCGGCGCTAAAGCACGGTGCGTCGCCGGCGGCAGTGCCGTCAACCGTTGGCGCCGGCAGTTGTCGCCGAACACCTCCGGTGATAGCCGGAAGTCCGCAGGAGCAATGCGCCGCGCTACCGGAGCGGGGAACGTCTGGTGCAAGAACAAGGCCATTGCTAGCAAAGAAGCAAAGAATTGTCGGTAGACAATCCGCGGAATCTGTGCCGGCGTACGCTTACCGTTTGGGGTCAATAAACCACGGTTATCCCGCATTTCTTTTTAAAGGTCGGCTATAGTTGCTGGCTCTGCATCTACAACGAGGGGAGCGAGATAGTGTTCGTAAGTCGAGACCAGCCAAATTGAGCGAATTGTCTCGTTTCTTTGTGTGGGGGGACCGCCAGCACCCAGCGCGGGCAGTGGCGGGTCAATCGGGTCAGTTCCATGCCTCGTCAATTCTTACCACTCTTCCTAATTGTAATTTGGCCGCGACACTACCCAGACTAATCACCCAATTCCAGCCCAGATTTTGCCGAGGTGACCTGTTAGTCAGGCACCAACTGTCGGGATTGGTGGCCACCGACACCGATGTCGTGGTGGCAACTTGTCTGAAAAACTTGTCAATGAAATCCCTAGCCACGAATCTTGGCAACCGATTGTTCAGCGAGGCTTTGTCTACACAACCAGCAAAGCCTCCACTGTCGACGACACTCTGGTTTTTTTGGTGCCAGTCCAATTAGACTATAGGCTTTGGCATTCTCTAACTGCAGCGTAGTGACCACCCACGTAACGGTGACAGACACTAATGGCGTTGAGGCGCCCCTACGAGGCGAGTACGAGCTTGGGGTGTCAAATTTGGGTCTACATACGGTCCCAATGCGGAATGTGTCTGAAGGCTTCTACTGCGATGTCACTAAAGCAGCTCGCAGGGCGTGCGGATTTATGTGCCTTGCGGGGTACCCAGGACGATCCTCGCTTTGATTTTGTGGCTTCTGGGCCGGTGAGCTGAAAAGTTTATCAATGCTCGCGTCGACCAGCCCTTGAAAGAGGTACCGGTTTCGTTTATCTCATCTGCGACAATCAATTCTAAGCCATTCTGGGGGATACAGTCGTTCCAATAATTTTTGTAAACTTTTAGATACAGGAGTTCAAAATTGATATCCGGGTAGTGCAAAAAAAACTTCCGGTGAGACCCAATCTCGAGCGAGAAATTCCGACTTCAGT